>AYEL01075399.1:0-20531 GCA_000484575.1 Olivierus martensii | reverse complement strand
ATTATTTGGAAAGTTCCTTGGAAGCATAAAATCTCAAAGCTAAAAGTAACTGTTCTATTTGGAGATAATGAATAATTGCATTGAATTAATTGTATTAATTCGTCGTTTATATGTAATATTTGTTTAACTGATATTTTTATAAAGCGATACTGTATATCCTACAAAAGGAAAGTTCTTCCAGAATTTCAAAATCATTCCTTCGATTAGTTAAACTTTTTTTGTTACGATGACAAATTTTTCAAAAATTGAATATTTTGTAGTATTTTGAAATTATCTTATTCAAAATCCTCCGTGTTAACCGTTCAGTAGTTCGAATAATAGTTTCGGCGCATGCGTTAACTTTGGACTTCGACTTCTGTAGAAATACTTGGGTCGAGATCGCTGGTCGAAGTTAGCTTTCGACTAATGGTCAAGAAGTTGGTGAATATCAATTTGAGTTTTGACTCGCGGTCCAGCTGACTGACTTTTGACTACGGTTGATGAATACGGCCGTTAGAACCGTTGAGTCTGCTGAACGTAGCCAATATGACGCACATGCGCGGCGAATTTGTTTTTCGTTTTAAAGGAATTTATCATTCATCATAGGATTAAATTTCAATATAACACTGAATATATAATAAATATAAAATTAGGAGTAATAACTCATAGTTTTTATTTAAAACTTGAAAAATTTCACGTATTTCTCGAAAAATTTCACAGCATAAACCAATGCAAATAATATACTGAAATCTGATATGAAAACAATTGAATTGGTATTTAAATAATCCGTGATACTGCACGGGGAAACTAGCATTTCGCTACCTGGCATTTTCAAACCTGAATTTCCCGAAGAATTTCATAGCGTACTTCAAAACTTTTACAGCTGAAAACGAATATAATGTAGTACATTAAATTTACTTAGAAATAAATCAAAATTTTGGGAAGTTATCATTTATTTAGCTGTGAAATTCAGACAAATTTCTCGAAGAATCTCACAGCACAAAACGTTCCAATAGTCGATTTTATCAAATTCCATATGTGGGGCTAGCATTTCCCCAGCCCCTCCATTTTAAAACGTGAATTTCTCGAAGAATTTCACAGCACAAAACGAAATTTTTGCAGCACAATTTAGCACAAAATGATGAAATAAAACTTTTTATGAAATTCCGGGTTGGGGGCTGGGGAAATGGGCCTCTTTTAAACATCGCTCTGTCGATTTGGGCAACTTTCACGCGAATAGCTTCCTTCAGTTCTTCCAATGTACGGGGCGTATGCTCGTATATATGTGCCTTGAGGTGACCCCAAAGAAATAATCGCATATGGCTAAGTCAGGGGACCGAAGAGGGTAATGAATGTCACCAAACCTGGAAATGAGGCGACCAGGGAAGAGAGGGCGATGTCATTGATGCTCCAGCTGTGTAGCTGTCGCCCCATCCTGTTTAAATCACAAAATTCGGATGGGAATACATTTTCGTTGTAATTCAGGTAAAAAGAATCATCTCGATATAGCGCTCCAAGTCCACAGTAACAGCATTCCTATTATCGTTTTCGAAAAAGTAAGGACCGATGACGCCAGTTTTGCCCATAGGGCACCAAACCCTCACTTTAGTGCTATGCAGCGGTCTTTCGTGTAATTCTTTTGGATTTATAGAAGCCCAATAACGACAGTTCTGTTGATTCACCATGCCATTGAGATGAAAATGATCATCATCACTCATGAACAAAATGAGGTTGTTATTTTGCTCAAAAATTGCTTCCATCTCATATGCGAAGTTCAGTCACTGGGCATAATCCCCGGGCTTCAACTGTTGCACGATGGCCAATTTGTAGGGGTGGAATTGTAGGTCTAAATGCAAAATACGCCTTACCGAATGATTACTGCGGCCAAGAAGAATGCTTCCGAGCAGATCGACTCGAACTGCGCAGCATAGCTTGTCTGACGCTTTCCACATTTTCAGGGATACGTACCGTTCGTGTAGCCCTGACGGTCTTTTGCTCATTAGTGTACCTCGTGTACGAATTGCTGAAACACAATGTAGGATAGTATTAAGAGCGGGAACAGCTTGATTTCTATGGATATTGAAATGGCGATGAAACTCATGCTGAACTGCTGTGATAGACTAGTTATTCTTGATGAAATAGTTATACGCAAAAGCGCGGTGTTGTCCACGGCTTCAACTGAAAAAAAATGCTAAGACTTCACGAACCTAATGCCAATTATCACGCATCTCTCACTTCACCAACGTCCGTCCTTTCTGCCTCACCCTGTATATTTTTCTTGGGATTTTAATATAAAAACTAACGACTCTCATAAATTTATGAATATGAACAGATTTATTATAAATCAATTACATTAATTGAAATACAAATATGATAAATAATATTTTACATATTGCAATTTTTTGAACAAATTATGATTTCTGTAAAATTATTTAGTTTTGTGCTTTTAATAATTGATGATATAAAATACAAAATATATTTTAAAATAAATATATAGTATTTAATTGCTTATGAAAATTACTCAATAATATATGATTATACTTCAAGCTTTAATAGGGAACTCTTTATTTATTAATATAATACAAATTTTGTAAAAAGCAAAGCTTAATACAATATACTGTAGTAGGAAATACAGTGTATATTCAATTTGTGTGTAAATATTGTATATAATTTACAAAATATCACATTTAAATGCAAATTTAAGGGCTGAATAAGAATATAATATCAGTCACTAGAAGAAAAGGTAAATCATTATAAAATAAAGATTTATATTTTAAGAATATTTTAGAAATTATACCTTAATTCAGACTATATAAATATAAAATAATCATTTTTATAAAAATTCTTTGTTATGACAAAAGTTTAAAAATTTTGTGCAGTTTGCTTTTCTCTTCAAATAAACTTCTCACCATTATAACTTGTACACTTCCAACTAGAAACATAGTTATTATAATAATTAAAGAGAAAGTATTAATGGCAGAATGATTATGCTCTAGGATATTTTGATGCCGAATTCCAATTGATCTTTTTTGATATTGAAAATGCTGAATTTGATTCAATTTGTCTCTGACATTATTGATTGAAAGCTAAAACATGTTTCACATTCAACAATGCAATTTTTTGATCAAAACAAAATTACGCTCCTTTCTCCCCGGCCCAGCCAAAGTCCGGACCTTAATGTCATCGAGCATTGTTGGTGTCACAAAATTAAGCTCCTTTCTCCCCTGGCCTAGCCAAAGTCCAGACCTTAATGTCATTGAGAATTGTTGGTGACAGTAAAGAAAATAGTCAAGGATCACCATCCCAAGAACATAGCAGAATTAAAAAGGTTTTGTAAAAAGGAATGGGCAAAACTTGACATAGACTTTTGCAGGAAGCTTGTTGAAGGCTACCGAAAATGATTACAAGCTGTAATTTCTGCTAAATGTGGACATATTAAATATTAATTGTAAGGCATCAATACTTTTGTCCACCTTATGTTTTCAGTTTTTGTTTGTACAGAAATAAATAATTGCTATTTCTGATTGAATGTGCTATCCTTACTATTCTTTGCTCTTTCCAATTTCATAAACAGGGTTTGAAAACACTAATATTGTCAAAATAATAATGAAAAAATGGGGGTATCAATACTTTTGTCCACCACTGTATATCATAGCCATTATTTGGAAGCTACCTATTTCAGAAGAGATTAACAATAATATTAAAAATTATCTATTTTTTAAAAATTATAGAGAGAATAAACATACCCCATATCATTTTGATCTTGATTGATTCTTTCCATAAGTAGTGCTAATCTTTCCCATCTCATATGACTACATTCTTGATGAAAATCAAAAGATACATATCTATCAAAATAATAAATATTTTATAATAGTAGAATCTTTTAATGTTAAACTCATTTCTGTTAATAATATTATAATGATAGGAAATTATAGATTTTTATTTATTTATTTACTTATTATTTATTATTTTTGAAGATAACTTTTTAAAGATCATTACATGAAATGAAAATATTGTCAAAATAATAATGAAAAAATGGGGGTATCAATACTTTTGTCCACCACTGTATATTACTTTTAACTAACTATAAAAAATAAATTTTAAATTATTGGTATACATTTACGAATTTGTATATAAAACACACACAGAAAAACTTCGATCTGTACAGATTTATATTTGTGTATTTAAACAAACTAATTTCTATAGCATTGTTAACTATTACGTATGTATGTAATAATGTACCAGAGCCTCTTCAGCCGTTAATTAATAATTACATTATTAATTAACGTTTCCGCTTCCCGGGACTGGGACCCAGAGGTTGGATTTTAGGAAGCATGTGTTTGGGTTATGTAATTATGTTGTGTAGATGAAAAATGCTTGTTATAATTATGAACTGTATGCGACGATTGACAAAATGTTAAAAAATAGTGATTAACTGTGAAGGATGTTGTTATTAAGTGTTGTACAGTAATTATATAGTATCAATTAAATAACTTAATTAAGCACGATAAGAACTAACTATATTTATAAATTTAATTAACTATTGAATACTATATACTAAAGAGTTCTTGACTAACAACTGTACATTAAAAACATTTCTAACTGTGGATGTCTTCTTCAGTGGAAGGTAGATTGAGCGAACCCTTATAAAATTTATTCTACGACCCTTACACTATAGCTAACCACACTTTCTTCTTAGGAAGCTAGGGAGAGCGGCCCTTATAATCTTTAACCTACGATCGCACGAGAAGTTTCGTATTGAGTTCATATAATCTAAAATTTAACTAAACTGCAAGTGTGTCAGTAGCGCAGTGATTGGAATTACCTCCCCTTGTAAGTGTAGCTGGGAATGTATTTGATAAGATTGTAATTGAAAGAGTGAAAAGGGTGGACCAGACTAGATTTTTCTCAATATATATGATTGTAGAGAAGTATCGCCATGGGAGGAAGAAGATATTCTGCACTTCTGTAGATCTTGAGAAGCCTTTATGACAGAGTGAATAGAAGTAATCTGTTGAAAATGCTGACAGAATATGGTGCAAATGAAACTGCTCAGGACAGTAAGAGCAATGTATGCTAACAGTCCTACAAGTATGAGAGCAAATGAAGGCATAATAAAATGGTTTAAAATTGAGGAATGGGTGAGACAAGAGTGTGCAATGTCTCCATGGCTGTTTAACCTATAGATGGATACATATGTGAGGGACACTGCTGTGAGTGAATTAGGAGTGTAGATGGTGATAAGAGTGTTGTTGTATGCTGATGATACTGTTTCCTCGCTGAGAGTGAATAATGTTTGAGGATGAATTGTTGCACAATTGAATAAAATAGATGAGAAAAAATGCAGAGAAGATGAAAGTACTTGTGTTTGAGGGGGGTGAAGAATGTACAAGGTGACACAGAGATGTATACCCATTTTGGAAATGGATACATATGTGAGGGACACTGCTGTGAGTGAATTAGGAGTGTAGATGGTGATAAGTGTTGTTGTATGCTGATGATACTGTTTCCTCTCTGAGAGTGAACAATGTTTGAGGATGAATTGTTGCACAATTGAATAAAATAGATGAGAAAAAATGCAGAGATGATGAAAGTACTTGTGTTTGAGGGGGGTGAAGAATGTACAAGATGACACAGAGATGTATACCCATTTTGAAATGAATCTAGCACTGTTACTATTACTCCAATCTGAAATTTGTTTGTAGTAAATGTGTGTGAACTAATGCCATTTATTTTCCATTAATTTCAGTTACCATGCCTGAGTGGTCAGTGGAACATCACGTGTTCATGTATGATGCGTATGTGAGAGGCGGTGATTCAGTTGTGGCCCAGAAATTTGTTTGTAGTAACATGTGTGTGAACTAATGCCATTTATTTTCCATTAATTTCAGTCACCATGCCTGAGTGGTCAGTGGAACATCACGTGTTCATGTATGATGCATATGTGAGAAGCGGTGATTCAGTTGTGGCAGGTCAGAGTTTATTCCACCATCATTTCAACGTCAGCTGACATGGAGCAGTCCCAACATGGAAAACCATACTGAAATGGATGCTGGGACTACTCTGTGTCAGCCCAAGGTTGAAATGACGGCGGAATAACCTCTGAGCTGCCACAACCAAATCGCTGCCTCTCACATACACATTGTATGTGAACACACAATGTTCCACTGACCACTCAGGCATGGTAACTGAAATTAATTGAAAATAAATGGCATTAGTTCACACCCATGTATTACTACAAACAAATTACAGGTTGGAGTAATAGTAATAGTGTTAGGTTCATTCCAAAATGGGTATACATCTCTGTGTCACCTGTACAAGATGTGAGGGTGAACTGAATGGGGTGAATCTGGAACAGGTGAATGAGTTTGTATACTTAGGAAGTATGTTTGAAAGGGAGAGCCAGATTGAGAAAAGCAAATGCTGGATTAAAAGTTGTGGATGTGCTTAAGAGTCTATGCAAGGAATGGGAACTTGTAAAAGAATACTATACTTTATGGCTATATATCAGTACACAGGTTCTAATATTGATGTATGGAAGTGAATTGAGTATGGTATGAAAGGCATTAAAAGCATTTGAGTGCAATGGAGATGAAATACTTGAGAAGTGTATCTGAAATGACAAAATACAAAAGCAATATGGAATGAAAATGAGTATGATAGATGCTGTATGTAATTCAACTTCGAGAACGACTAGTCATGTGGAATGAATGAATGAAAAACAATTAACAAAGCATATTTTGAGTGCAATGGAGATGAAATACTTGAGAAGTGTATCTGAAATGACAAAATACAAAAACAATATGGAATGAAAATGAGTATGATAGATGCTGTACGTAAGTCAACTTCGAGAATGACTAGTCATGTGGAATGAATGAATGAAAAACAATTAACAAAGCGCAAATATATATATTGGATGTGGGGGAGAGTAAAGCAAGGAGAGTGAAAAGGACAAGTGAGTGAATATCTGAGGAAATATGGGTTTCAGAATTTATAAGAGGCAGATGTGTATGAAAAAAGAATGATTGTAGAGGAAGCTGGTAGTGTGTAGAGATAGATGTATGGTATCTGATTAATGGCATTTTTTTTTAGTATGTCTTTTTCTTATTTTCTTCCTTCTTTAAGTACTGCCCATCTTATTATGAGGATATGGGCATGATATTTTTGTTGTTATTGCTAAATTAACAATTATGTGTTATGTAAATTTCAATATAAATAACTAGAGTAAATACACAACTGTTAATTTTGTAATATATGCTGTATCAATGTGAAATTTCAATATAAAGTTTAACATAATTAATTTTCTTAAAACAGTGAAAACTTTAAATGTTTATTTACTCTCAATGTCTTAGAATAGAATACATAATTATTCCAAAATATGCAATACAATTATACATATTTTGGAATAACTATGTTGCCCCACACAAATACTTCTAAACAATGAAACAAAATTAAATTTTTCCAAAAGTCAGAAAATAAATTTAGCAGATGTTTGAATATTCAAATATAATAAACTAGAAATAATATAATTTTTTTTAGTTATTGGATAAACACTATTATTATTATTTCAAAATACCTGATTTGAGGATTATTATATTCTCTAACTGCATTTGCAAAAGTTGTTTCTAAAATTTCTTCTTTACCCTTATGATCAATCTGTAATATTTAAAAATGATAATCAATAATTTTTATATTATTTAATGAATTTTTGAATTTTAATATTTTATGCTCATGAGAAAATTAAAAATAAAATAAATACAAAAAATATAAATAAACTTTATAGTCTAAAAATACTCTACATTTGAAACAAATCAATATATCAGATCATACTACTCCTAATGAGTACAAATCATATGCAGCTATAGCTAATTAATATTTAATCTTTCACAATATTTTATTACGAAATCATTGGCATCTGATTATATTTTGATATGATTGTTGATTATTCAATAGAAACACTTAATTCATTTCCTGAACTAAACAGTAACATGAAAATACAATATGTGCCAATATATACAGTATTGAAATGAAAAGATGAACAATATTATTTTGTCATCATCTGTTAGTTTATTTCTCATGAAAGAAACTAACATACACACTATTAGTATGTTCAATTACCATTGTATGCAAAATGTAAGTGTTCGAAGTATGCACCATCTCACTGTAGACAATGTTCATATCATTCATGCAGAAACATATCCTGGAACAGAGATTGCTGCAGACTCCTGAATAAGGAGACAATTTGTTTGCATAATGCAGGCAAAGTTCTTGATGGATCTTCACAATTGAACATACTTTCCTTTAACATTCCTCAGAAATAGGCATCAGGTGGTGTCAGATTAGGAGATTGGTATGGGTATGGGAAGTCAGTACCACATGAAATGATTCATCCTGGAAAGTTTTCCTGCAGAATGGCTAGAGATTCTTGAGCTGTATGGCTAGTTGCCCCATGCTGATGATACTCTGTCTATTCATGCAAAGGCCCTTTACATGAGACTGGAAAGTTTTCCTGCAGAATGGCTAGAGATTCTTGAGCTGTATGGCTAGTTGCCCCATCCTGATGATACCTCTGTCTATTCATGCAAAAGCCCTTTACATGACAGTACCTTCTCAAATCCTGAAGAAATTGTCCAATCGCTATGTCCCTGTAGCAGCCTTGGGTAATGATAAGAATATTGCTTTCCTCATCCTCAATGAAATAGGGGCATATTATATCATGTACTGAGACAGCATCCTATATCATCATATCTGCACTTCAGAGTAGTTTCTGGTCAATAACATATGGCTGCTCAAAACTAAGAAAGCGAGTTGCTTGGTGATTCTATATGATCAGATATAATACTCAACTATGGATACTTTTTCCTCTGTTGAGAACTCATTTCCACGAACAATTGCACAATACAGCTTCCTTTTCAGTACTGGGAACGTGTGGCTGAGCTATGCCCTGTCTACAAATGCAAATGTGCTTTTGAGATGCACGAATTTCAGTACTGTATATTTTGGCTCATATTGTATTTATTTGAACAGAAAGAACAAAATAGGGTAATGACACAGAAATAGGTAGCTGGCAAAACGTAAATATTAATGGCACATTAAAGAAACAAATGTAATAAAAGGAAAATATAAATTATTTATGCAAAAAGTAAAGAAGAAATAAATAATAATAAGGAGCAAGACACTATGCCAGAAAGGCTAAAGTTTGAATAAAGAATGTATAACATATTATTTTATATAGTTAATTTAAAATAACACATATAAATATATTTAATCCATAAGTGATCACATTTATTGCCAATTATGGAACACACTTGGGTAATTAAGCACAAATTTATTTTAAATTTGTTGATTTTTAGTTAATTTAAATATTCCAAATGCATAAAAACTTTATTTACCATCAAATCTCTACTTTCTAATGAAAAAAGTCATCATTCCATGCAAAATTATTGATTTTTA
This sequence comes from Olivierus martensii, assembly GCA_000484575.1. Lineage (NCBI taxonomy): Eukaryota > Metazoa > Arthropoda > Arachnida > Scorpiones > Buthidae > Olivierus > Olivierus martensii. The sequence goes on along the minus strand of AYEL01075399.1, from coordinate 11,099 downwards.
ATGAATTTTTAGGTAATCTAATACTTTATCAAAATTACATAAACAAAGAAGATTATCATATTTCTTACACTTGTAAATCTTTTCTCAAAACCAAAATAAATGCATTTTCATTTGTAAACAGAGAGATGGATGTTATGGCTAGAGATTGTCCAATAATATTGAAGGTGGTTCATCAATAGGAGAGGTAAACAAACAATGACAATAAACACCATCTTAGAAAATCATGAAATAAGATACCTTAACTTGAGTATCTTCTAAATTACATATTATATCAAATTTTATTTTATGTTTTAATTTTATCACATTCTCCAACATGTTTTCTTCTTTGTATCATAACACTTCTCATTGAAGAATAAAAATTTTTTGAGGATTTTTTTTAACAGATATGTAATATGCATATGATACTTTCCTAATAAAAAATTATGTCTGTATAATGAATAATAAGAGAATAATTTTATTTTTGTCTTATAAAGAAAGGATGAATACATGAAGATAATGGTGTTAGAATTTATGATGTGCATGTATATCATTTCTGGTTATAACATAATAATCATTTATTTAAATAATATTTAATATTTTATTGTCTAATATTTATTTTCTGATTATACAGTTAATTGTTAAGCAATATTAGTTGTTATTTTATGAAATTATTTCAAAATTTATTAATATATATAAAATTTAATAAACAACTTCAAATAAAAATCCAAATTTAGAAAAATTATATATTAAAAATAAATAAGAATTAACAATTTTTGTAAAAAGTTTTTTCATGTAAATGTAATTAGAAATTTAATAGTTTACCCACATCATAAAACAATGTGAAAGTGACAATTGGAATGGAACAAAGCAATGAGCTATTTTTAGAAATGATTATCATCATTTTATTGTGTTTTTAGGAATCATGCAGAATGTCAAAAAGTAAGCATTATTTTTTTTCTTCTGTTGGTTTATATGCAATGCAAATGTTTGAGTCTAAAAATTGGGAAGGATTTAAAAATTTAGGAAAATTCTATTTTTTTAAATTTTCTGAAAAATTTGTTAATATTGGGATTTTAATTTTTTTGCAACATAGCTGAGGTTTATGAATTATTTTTATCCATCATAATTGAGGTTTCTGAAATTATTTTTATCCTGGGAATAACCCAGGATAAAAATAATTTATATTATGCAGGTAGTCCTCGATTTATGACTACCTCAATTTATAATCATTCATACTTATGATAGTTATGGAATCTGTAAATTCTGTAACTACTTAATGCAATTCCATTTGTTTGAGTCCCTGACCCATTGGTCTGATATATGAAATGCATTTGTGTGTCTGATTCTTGTAATTTTATTTTCTTTATGTTTATTAAGATAATATGTAGTATCCTAGTAAACATTAGTAATGAGAAATTCATAAATTTTGAGTATTTAAGATTTAAGACTGATCCTAATTATGGTTACAAAAATCAAAACCAAACTCTGTTGTAAGTCAAGAACAATCTATAATTTTGAATGTTTATAAAGTAATAGTTTATTTACTAATGAGGAAAGTTGATATAAAATTTAAATTTTGTAAATCATTTAAAACTTTAAATAATATTACAACTATTCTTATAATTATTTTAAAAATAGAAAAGTTCTTCATATGTATAGTGGGTGATCGGTTAACAAACATAATTCGTTCCAAGACAATGTTCGTTATCCGAATTGTTCATTAACCTATCATCAATTTACCATAGGTTTTTATGGGAATTTGATTAATTCGTTCCGGAGACCCAAAAAGTAATAAATAAAAAATTATATAATTTCTTACTACATTTGTTTATATGTAATAACAATAATATGTACACACATAGACTTGCATTTTTATCTATATGTTTATTTTCAGATAAAAAATCTGTCTAATATCGATTGCTTTTCTCTCTCCTTCAGGATTTTTCAGAAGTGATTAATAGCACTGTCATTGTAGCAATCCCCAAGCCTATTGACCTCAACCTGGTATAGGTGCCATTAAGACAAAAAATTGTAAAATCTCTTTCTTACCTTCTTTAATAAATCTTTAATATTTTTACAATTGACCTCAACCTGGTATAGGTGCCATTAAGACAAAAAATTGTAAAATCTCTTTCTTACTTTCTTTAATAAATCTTTAATATTTTTATGTTGTCTCCGAGTTAATTTTAATCGGGAAAAATTACTGTTCTTCCATCCTAACCCATAAATCCACGAACGCGCAAGGCCTAAGCCTGTCATTCCGTAAGGTTAGTTAAGCCGAAATATCCACATGGAATATTTTTAACTGGCGATGGTCACTTATAAAGCTGCCATCATCACAGGCTGACCAACAGACATGATGGGGTCAACTGGAAAATTGAAGGATGGGTTTCAATGAGCCGAGCCGAGATCCCTCCTGAAAAATTGGAGGAATGGGACCCCCGAATCCTCTAGAATGGTAAGCCACAGCTTTACCACGCATCCATTCAGCTGACCTGTCATTCCATCAGTCTGCGGGTCCCACAGTTTGTTCTTTGGTATGGGATCCAGATCCTCCAAGGTTGTAAGCCACAGCTTTACCATGTGGCCATCCGGCCGCTCTATATATATGATAATTGCAGTGCATTACATGTGTTTGTTATTTAAGATCTAGATTAGGTTAGGTTTTTTGTCAACAGATGATGCCACACTCCATTCAGGTAGAATACTATGAGGCTGGGTGAAAGAAGCCCTTCCACAGGCTGCCCACCCCTGTAGAGGGGTCAGCCGGATTGTGGAGGAGGGGATTGATTCGTTTCCACGCGGCCAATCCGGCCAACCCACAATTTGTTCTGTGAAGTGTTCGTTATCCGAATATGTGTTCATTAACCGATCACCCACTGTAATTTTAAAGAAAATTCTGTGGTAAAATTAAGTATATTATTTTGATAAATATGGCCCAACTAGTTTAATTACAAACCAAAAAATTTATAATCAGATAATTCTATTTATGAATTAGAATTAAATAAAATAGAACTATCTGATTATAATTCCTTTTGCCAATAACTGAACTGTTTATATAAACTCTTCTTATATATATAATTTTATGCACATCAAAGTCAGTCTTTACTGGAAATACAATATATAAAAAATTTCCTAACTGCAAACTTACCAAATTAATAATAATTTGTTTATTATAAATTAAGAGTTGACTATCAAAATGTCTATGGTAACCATCTATCTGAAATATAAAATATTTTATTATTTTTAACAGTTTTTTTAACTTAGATAAATTGAATTTATAACAAAAAATAAAAAAATTGCTTAAACAGTACAAAAAAAAGTTGAATAATAATTATTAGAATTTATAATGAGCAAAAACAAGTTGGCATTATTAAAATGAAATTATGAAATATGTTACTACAAAAATTATTCTATTATTCAATTTTTCATTAAACATTAATCTATATAATCACTTTTCTATACTCTAAGATTTAAATATATTCAAAAAATCTCAATAAAAAGCTGTTATGCACTTAAGTTGAAAATATACAGTACAATCACAGTAAACTATTACATTTATTTTGTATACAAATCAATCTCAGGAAATCAATGGATTACAAATAGTTTTGTATATTAATGAACAAAAATTAATAATAATAGACTGAAAGAGAATTATTTAGACATTCTAAAGCATTTTCTAGAAAAAATTCCTTTCATCAGTAATAAGCACAGAAATGTATTTATATTTTTTATATTTTCATATACAGTATACAAGCAGTCCCTGACTTACATAAGTGAATCGTTTCACAAAACTCTACATTAATTGAATCTATATATTGATATATCAGAGTATGTTATAAAATACTAGTGGATCACAAAGATTTGATTTAATATTAAAAATAATTATATTAAAGAATAAGCATATAAATTGCCTAGTAAAGTAATAGTTTATCATCTTGGAGGATTCAAATTCAATTGTAAGTCCCACACCTTCAGTTTTATCAGGAGGGGATTTGGTTTAGGCCTGGCTCCTTAACTAAAATTAACCTACCTAAGTACATATCTATGTACATCAGATCTATATAAGTTGAGGATTACCTGAGTGTTAAAATATTAACAGAATATTACAAAATTATTGACACATTTGAAAATAAATATATTATATTAATTCTTACATGCTTTTCCCATCTTAACATTGTAAAGTAATATAATTAAATCAAATTTGCTTAAATATGATATACTCAAAGGATACACTAACATAAAAAGAACTGTAAAACATTTAATGTGAAAACTGCACAATTTTTTAGTAGTATCAAAATCAATTAATTAAAGTATACAGAAGTAAAATTTGGCATCTATCTCATACCTATTGCCAACAGAACTAACAACAACAATTTTTTTCCTATATTAGAATTATTTAATAATAACCTATATGAAAAACTAAACTAATAAAAATAACATTCATTTTGAAAAACACTGCACCCTTATGACATCATATATAATAAGAATCTATAAATATTTTAGATGATATATCTAAAGAGAAATATTAGATCCTCTCCATCTAATAATAAAAGTAGGTGAAAAAGAATTTTATGAAAAGTTTATTGACTTTATATTTTTTAATGTTTATTAATATTTTGTATTTTATTTTTATTTAACTTATTTTTAATTTTTATGCATTCTTATTATACAATATCTAATGTTATTTATTTTTCTTTTTGTATTTCATTTCTATATAATATAATTGTATTTATCACTGTTGATGGGAATTTTTACTTGAAAGTGTAAGTTTAATAAAAACTGTTTGATTTTCATTTAGTTTCTTTTTGTTTTATTTTTAAATGATAAATTTATGTTAGTATTAAAATTATCAATATTTCACTTATAGTAAAACAAAAATAAAACTATATTTAAATTAAACAGAAATCCTGGAATTTTTCATTGCAATTATATTATTAAAGTTTTTTTATTCATTTATATAGAATGAAATTTTATTTATCATTTAATTTATATTAACTTAAATATTTTGTTTCAAAAACCTATTAAACTGATTTATTATGAATTATTTTAGCAATTTTTTTCAATATAATAAAAGATCACAGATTAGTTTTATTACTATTTTAACATAAGAGTTATTGTTTCTAGAGATTACAAATTCTTCTAAGATATTGCTTTAAGTTTCAATCTAAAATTCTTCTAGTTATACCAGTTATGAAGATGAAAATTATTGTCATGAAAACAAATATATGAATATGATAAACTTATAACTCTATTCTTTCTAGAATAAAGATTAAAAATGCATTAGTAAAATATCACTGCTATCCATTTTCAGTTGTATCATCTTATATTTTTATCAGTGAAGTGTTCCTTGTAGTTCAGCATAAAATTTGAAATTACACAAAAGAGAGAATATAAATTAATTTCAATAAAAGTTTGTTCGCCACTAAATATCAATGAAAAAAATAACATACAAAAGTCTATAAAGTAATATTTTCTGCCTTAGGAAATTATTTTTTCAGGAACAAAACAAAATAATATTTTTGACCCTCAAATTGAATTCTAATTCAATAAATTCACTACAATTATAAAAGAATTAAATTTAAAATTAACATTCCGAGAACATATTAATATGTTAGTAAAACTTGAAAAATTTGGAAGATTAAATCCTATACAATCAGCCATATTTAATCCCTTGAATTTTTAATGGATTTTTAATGATTCGAATTAATTTGAACTAATTTTAGTGCCATCTCGTAATTAGAATAATAATTAATATTTTTAAATCAATGAGTGGCGCCATCTAATAATTAATAATTGAACTAGAATTTTTAATTAATTTATCTCATCTCATAATTAGAATAATTAATATTTTATTAAATCAATGAGTGGCATATCTATTAATTAATAATTGAACTAGGATTTTTAACTAATTTATCCGAAAAATTAATAATTGAACCAGAATTTTTAACTAATTTATCTGAAGAAAAAAATCTGCCTCGGCCTTAATAATTGAAACTAGAATTTTAACTAAATTATCTGAAGAAAAAATCTGCCTCGGCCCGGGATCGAACCGGGGACCTTTGGGTTAACGTCCCAACGTCATAACCGCTAAACCACCGAGGCCAACGAGCACATTAATTCTCCAGACAGTTATATTAATTTAGACGTAATTTTTGATTCGCGATATCGTACCTTACTGATAGTAACTAAATTATCTGAAGAAAAAATCTGCCTCGGCCCAGGATCGAACCGGGGACCTTTGGGTTAACGTCCCAACGTCATAACTGCTAAACCACCGAGGCCAACGAGCACATTAATTCTCCAGACAGTTATACTAATTTAGACGTAATTTTTGATTTGCGATATCGGACCTTACTGATAGATCTAGTATAGGATTTGGATTAAAAGTTCCCTTGAGGTTTGGTTAGTATGTAAAAATTTGGAAAATTGTTTTAACATATTGTAGTCAGGACATTATAACAGTAATTGCACATATTCAGTACATGTTGAGGCTATTTAAAAAAAAAGAGAACATTAAAATCACTAAATACTATAATTTTTTTCATGGCTATATTTGGAATGAAAACCTGTGCACTTTGAAAGTTAGCAATTAAAACAAACTACATTTCATTTTTTTGTAATTTGCTCTATTTATGACTTTATAATTTAAAAAATATTTTTTTATAATTTTCAAAATTCTTAAGAATTTTCATGTTTTCATTTTTATTTATGAGATGATGTTAGCAGAGAAGAGAATATTCCACACATAATTGTTGCTACAAAAGTTTAACTTATGATTTTGAAAGTTGCATCTTAAATATATTACTGAATGCTTATCATATCAATGTTTTCTTGTAACATTAATAATTATTTCATATAAAAAGTATTATTTTATTTATGAGATGATGTTAGCAGAGAAGAGAATATTCCACACATAATTGTTGCTACATAAGTTTAACTTATGATCTTGAAAGTTGCATCTTAAATATATCACTGAATGCTTATCATATCAATGTTTTCTTGTAACTTTAATAATTATTTCATATAAAAAGTATGTTTTAAAAAGTTTTATGAAATTTTATTCAAATAGTTGCAACTACATCATTGGATAGCATTAATTAGATATGTAAATACATGATAGTAAACATAGCTACCCTCCTTTAATGTCTGTATAACTGAAATGTAATTGTGTATTTAATACAATATTTGATGTTTTCTTTTGAAATAAATGCATTATTTTTATATATTATTATGCATAAATTTATATATAGTACACTGAAGAAAACAGATATCACCACAATTATGTTCATTTGATGAATGTCTATACATAACTTGTTTTGATTTTATAAAATTTTGATGGAGTATTTTATAGAAAATAAAACAGATTTATAACAAATATACCTGATTATCAGTTGTACTCAATGTTGGTCTTGGCTTGTACCTAAGATCTGGTAATTGACTCCAAAAAAGTGGAATAGATCCTCTAACCTAAAGAACAAAAATTTTTGTAATGAATATTTCATAATTATTTTAAGAAATCTTTAATTAAAATAAACATTTCCTGAAAATATTCATTTTCTATTCAATTCATACAATGATATAATTAAAAGCGGTTTTTATTTATAAATAATGATTCAATTAAAATTAAAAATTATTTTAAGAAATCTTTAATTAAAATAAACATTTCCTGAAAATATTCATTTTCTATTCAACTCATACAATGATATAATTAAAAGCGGTTTTTATTTATAAATAAGGATTCAATTAAAATTAAAAATCTGTTTTAAAAAATTGATGAATTAAAAATAAATTATTTTTAAACATCATATCCTATCAAAATAATTTCTGTGAATAAATATATTTAAGTTATTTTCTGTCAGCAATTTATATTTCACTTTTTTAATGTTTAAAAAAATCCATAATTATCTAGCAATCCATAATTAAGTAAAGTTAATGACACTCTCAATATAACATTAAGAATAGTGTTATTAACTCTAGTTACAAGCAATGATATAACTATTATTATACTGTATTTATTTTGTAAAATTGCAGTATTGTACCATAATTAAACTATAAAGATAATTTTTAAAATATTCTATTTATCAAAATTCTTACATAAAACTAAATTTGATCAATTCAGGAATTTCTATATTTAAAATAATAATTTTTGAATTCTTTTAAACAAATTCTATTTATCAATGAAGAATATATTATGAAATTTACAAAATTTAATTTTTAATTAATGCTGTTGCTATTTAACTTATAAATGCTTAATATCATATACCCCTATCAATTTCTGATATATTTCATTTTTGATAGATTTCTCACCCTCTAATATTTGCTAGGACACTATACATTAGCTTAATAAAGATAAAGAATATAAATACAAAAGAATCAGACAGAAAAAATGATACTTATTGTATATCCAATCATTAGGTCAGGGACTAGAACTCTTTGAATTGCTTTGACAAATCACAGAATTAACAGATTTCATCATCATTGTAAGTACAAGTGTTATAAGTCCAGTTGGTCATAAGCTGAGGACTATCTGAACAGAATATATTTAATTTTTACAATTCATAACAACATAATGATTTATAATGATGTCCTTGATTTATAATGATTTGTACTTGTGATGATGATATAATCAATAAATTCTATGATTGGTCAATGCAATTCAATGAGTTCAAGTCCCAGAAAAAATGATCTGATATATGGAATCCTTTTCTGTATCTGGTTATTGTAGTTTTGTGTTATTTATGTTTATTAAGATAATATATAGTGTCCTAGTAAAATTTAGTTGTGAAAAATCCATAAATTTTAGGCATTTTCAATTTCTGACCAAATCCAACTTACGAGAGTTTGGTTCAAATCAAACCCTGTCTAAGTCAAGGACTACCTATATCTGCTATGCATTGTATTTGATATATATATATGTAAGAAAATAACAACATTTAACAGCAGTTTGATAAATTATAACAAAATTTTAATGAAATGTTTTTGGTTACTAAACAGCCATCTTCAATATTAAGAATAGAATACAAGATTTTTTAGCTCATTTCTAACAAATTAAAAAATTTTGTATTCTATTCTTAATGCTGAAGATGAGTGTTTAGCAACTGAAAAGATTTTATTAAAATTTTGTTAGAATTTATCAAACTGCTGTTAAATGCTGTTATTTCCAAGTATTAAATAAATGTATATAATTAATATGAAGCATTTTGTATAAAAAATACTATAATAATTAATATAAAAGATATTTTGAATAGTTGTTATATATGGTTTCTTTGTGATTTATCAAAACATATGAAACATCTTTTAAATTCAAGAGTAAAGATCATAATTTCCATAAAAATTTTAGTAAGAAATTCAAATTTTATAAAAAATAATAACCAAACCATAAATTAAGGCAGTTAAGAAAAGCAGGCATTTTTGGAAAACTTAACAATGAGAAATTTTTTTAATATTGAAGTATCTTAAGATTAAATATAAAAACGTTAATAATCTGAATAATAAAGATTTATTAATTAGAAATAGGATTAAAAAATTCTTTAATAATAATATTTAATATAAAATAACCGCTCTTCCGATCTATAGGATTAAAAAATTCTTTAATAATAATATTTAATATAAAATATTTACTTGAACAAAAGAGCTTTTACAGCCATCGTATTCTACAATTTGTTCTGTTTCAATATAATTAGCAACATGTCCTTCTGAGTCAACACCACGCATAAATAAACGTGTTCCAGCACGATAGCAGCTTCTTCGTGATATTAGTATCCATGTAAATGAATGTTGATTAATAATACATTGTTTTATACATATAACTAAACAAAAGTTAAGAAATAATTATATATTTATGTCACTTTTTATTTTATTGCATTTAAAAAATTTCACTGTATTACAAATCACTATATTTGGCAGTAGACATTAAAGAAACTCAATGAACAAACAAATAATTAAATCATTCAGAGAAATTATAAGAAAAAGTTTTATAAAGTATTAATTTTACATTTCTTTGAATTCAATGTAATTATTTTTAAGAAGAAGAAATTTATCACAATAAAAGTATTCAAGTATATTAATATAATTCAATTTAATAATTTTAAGATAAAGGATACACCCATGAACTACTGGTAACCAATATCGCTGTAACTATTTAAAAAATTCTAAAGTTAAAAACATATAACTAAACAAAAGTTAAGAAATAATTATATATTTATGTCACTTTTTATTTTATTTTTATTTTAAAAAATTTCACTGTATTACAAATCACTATATTTGGCAGTAGACATTAAAGAAACTCAATGAACAAACAAATAATTAAATCATTCAGAGAAATTATAAGAAAAAGTTTTATAAAGTATTAATTTTACATTTCTTTGAATTCAATGTAATTATTTTTAAGAAGAAGAAATTTATCACAATAAAAGTATTCAAGTATATTAATATAATTCAATTTAATAATTTTAAGATAAAGGATACACCCATGAACTACTGGTAACCAATATCGCTGTAACTATTTAAAAAATTCTAAAGTTAAAAAATAGTTTATAAATCAATCAAATAAATTATATAATTACCTCTTGTTGCACTAAAAAATCCCTCATCAAATGATTATTCCAAATAAATCTTTGATCACCCTAAAAAATTCAACGAGATTAATACAGTATTTTTATTTAAAAATTATTTATTTTAATCAAAAGCATTTTATTACTCTTTCAAACAATGGCATCAGTAAAAAATCTGGACTGGTATTATATAATCTTTGAACAGTGTGACTTAAATCATATGATGTGGAAAAATAAAAGTATGGAGTACGTAAAACTGACTGCATCATTGACAGATACTGCTTATCATACTGAGTCTAAAAACAATAAAATAATCATATATTAATTCATATATTTAATAAATGTTACATTTTGGAAGCTCAAATATTCTCAATTTATGTAATAATCATCTTCCTGAGGAATATGTATGAATCAAATTTACATTATATTACTTAACTATTATGATAAAATTAAATTATAATATATTTAATCTATAATTTAATTTATATATATAAATTATAATATATATAATCTATCAGATATAGATATATTATATCTATATCTGATAAACATTATAGCTTATTA
>AYEL01075398.1:0-71095 GCA_000484575.1 Olivierus martensii | reverse complement strand
TTATACAGATGCAAGTAAACAGGGGATTGGAGCCGTATTAAAGCAAATACAAGATAATGGAAAACAACACCCTATCGGGTATTTCTCAAAAAAATTAAAAGATTATCAAAGAAATTACTGTATAACGGAACTGGAATGTCTTGCAATTGTTGAGGCTATGGACTACTGACATCATTACATTTACGGGAAAACATTAAGGATAATAACAGATCATCAAGCCTTGAAATGGTTACGATCGTTTAAAAAACCGAATTCTCGATTATTTAATTGGTCATTATGCCTAAGTCAATATGAATTCGACATTAAATATGTTCCAGGAGAGACAAATGTAGAAGCAGACTTATTGTCCAGAAATCTAGTTCTAGAAGATAATAAAAACACTGATAATATTAAATCGTTGCTAGAAAAAGAATTAGATAAAAATTTACAAAAACATAATGATATTATTCTATTTATTATACTTTTTTTACTAATATTTTATAGCATATTTCAATAATTTCAATTAAATCAATCTTGTTTTTCAGAGAATTTTTGTTTAATAAAAAAAATTCCTATTGGATATTCTTCGCCTCTCACTCTTACCAACAAAGTTAGTATTTTCAGACTGATATATATCATTATGGTTTATTTTAAACAATAACGTTTTAAACTTGTTAATTTTTAAAAATATTTTTTTGCTTAGTCTACAGGTCTGAAAACCGGCTGCAAGGGAGATATCAGCGTGATTAGACCCACTGTTTTAGCTGCTGTTCCTGTAAGTATTTTATGTCTTAAATTTTGCTTGTTCATGTTACAAGTAATTCAATTGATCTAAACCATATTGACTTAAAAATATTTTTTTGCTTAGTCTACAGGTCTGAAAACCGGCTGCAAGGGAGATATCAGTGTGATTAGACCCACTGTTTTAGCTGCTGTTCCTGTAAGTAATTTATGTCTTAAATTTTACTTGTTCATGTTACAAATAATTCAATTGATCTAAACCATATTGACATAATATAATATATATAGGATATACAGTGGTGGACAAAAGTATTGATACCACCCCATTTTTTTTATTATTTTGGAAATATTAGTGTTTGAGGTTAATGCAACGTTTTCAAACCATGTTTATTGAAATCTCTGTAATAAGTTATACTGTAGCGATAAATTTTATAAAATTTATTGCATAAATTGTTAAAGGGAAAAAATAAATCTAAAAATTACTGTGGACAATTGTATTGATACCCTAATTTGATACCCTAAGAATTTTAAAAATAAACTTATTCTTTCTATTTTTGTTTTAAATAATTTCAATGGAAAACGTCTGCAATATGTCGTGTGATGTCATACGTACATAAATAATTTACATATTGTCATCATAGGATCATAACAAGGTAACAACATAAAGATGGGGAAAACGAAGGAATGGAGTCAAGATGTGCATGAAAAGGTCATAAAACTGCATAAAGCTGACCATGGATACAAGAAAATTAGTTCCCGATTGCAGATTCTTGTTTCAACAGTACAAAAATCATTCAGAAATGGAAGTGCCATGGCACTATAACAAATTTAACACGTGCAGGTTGCCCATCATTATTGAGTGATAGAGCTACTCGCTTTTTGAAAAGGACTGTATAAAATGATAGAAAGAAGTCTTCGAGGCAAGTACAGCTGAACTTAGGGAGGGAAATGTGGCCAATGTCTCTTCGAGAACAGTTAGACGGCACTTAAACAAATGTAACCTCCGAGGTTGTGTGGCGAGAAAGAAGCCATATCTGAAGCAGTGCCATAAAAAAGCACGTTTGGAATTTGCAAAGAAATATATCAAAGAACCGGAAACCTATTTTAATAAAGTTTTATGGTCTGATGAGACAAAAATCAACCTCTTCAATAGTGACGGTAGGCAGTTTGTTTGGCGTTTCAAAAATGAAGAGTTCAAAGAAGATTGCCTGGTGCCAACTGTGAAGCATGGTGGTGGTAGCGTGCTACTTTGGGGTTGCATGAGTACAAACGGTCCTGGAGACCTTGAAATTATTGATGAAATCCTTAATTCTGAAAGATATCAGAATATATTGCAATTGAAAATGATTCCTTCTGCTGTCAGGCTCCTTGGCAGAAGGTATTATTTTCAAAAAGACAACGATCCTAAACATGTTTCACATTCAACAATGCAATTTTTTGATCAAAACAAAATTAAGCTTCTTTCTCCCTGGCCTAGCCAAAGCCCGGACCTTAAAGTCATTGAGCATTGTTGGTGCCAGCTAAAGAAAATGATCAAGGATCGCCACCCCAAGAACATAGCAGAATTAAAAAGGTTTTGTAAAGAGGAATGGGCAAAACTCGACGTAGACTTTTGCAGGAAGCTTGTTGAAGGCTACCGAAAACGATTACAAGCTGTAATTTCTGCTAAAGGTGGGCATATTAAATATTAATTGTAAGGCATCAATACTTTTGTCCACCTTATGTTTTCAGTTTTTGTTTGTACAGAAATAAATAATTGCTATTTCTGATTGAATGTGCTATCGTTACTATTCTTTGCTCTTTCAAATTTCATAAACAGGGTTTGAAAACGTTACATTAAGCTCGAACACTAATATTGCCAAAATAATAATAAAAAATGGGGGTATCAATACTTTTGTCCACCACTGTATGATTGAGTTGTATAAGATTTTATTCAGTTAAATTAATATCGAAGAAAGTTTAATAAAGATTTAGCAATTTATATTCTAAATAGTATATAAGCATATTTATGATAGGAAGAGCTAAGCCGTATCTGTTCAAGAGATAAGAATACTTATGGCAACTTAGACACTGTATTTTTTCAGTTAATAAATGATCCTATTTCTTAATCTGTGGTTACTAAATAGATAAATTGAAGCTCTTCCATAGGTCGCTTATAGCAAAGGATGGCGAACGATTTAGAATGGTAATCGACAGCACAAGCTCAGAGTACCAAAAACTTTCCAAGGAATGGAACCCGTGTTTGGAGTCTTTTGGGTAGAAATCTACACTGTTTTCAGATATCTCAATGACAATATAATCCAATATAACAGATAACATAAAAAATGAAAATATCCGATAATTTCGGGCCGTGGATGTATTGGATCCACCATCTTGAATTCGAGAAAACTACCAGCCGATTCGTAATTTCTTTTCTCAGAAAACTGTATGTATTAATTTTCGTCAAAATAAGAGTAACATTAAAAAATCCATCAAATTTGGAGCTACAACTATTATGACTTTCTTTTGAGCATATTTTTTTCAACCTGTACGTGAAGAGATATTTTTCTTAACATGAAACACTCCAATGATCGAGAAGTAATAATTTTTAAGTTATACTAAACATTAAAAATTAAGTTTCCGTCTTTTCTATCTTTTTTGAGATGGAAATTATTTGATTTTTCCCCAACCAGTCCAGTGGTTACCTAATATAATATCTGCAAATTTCAGCTTTCTAGATCATAGTCAAAAATCTTGCAGATATACATACTGTACATTGTCTGTAAACATCTTTTTACATATATTGATGATTGAAATTACAATGAGAGAGAGAAAAATTTATTATTTAATTTTCTTCCAAAATAAATATAAACTATATATCTATAATAAAATTTATTAGCATTAGAAAATAGATTTGTTGTTGTGCTCCATATTATGTACAAAATAACAAGATATCAAATAGAATCAAATCGAAAAATTTTACAAAAACCATCAGTTTGTTGGCCAGCCAAATTGAAATTAAGAAATTCATCTCATCTCATACAGAAGACATTGGTTCGATTTCGGATCTTAGGTTAGGTTAGTTAAACCGCCATATTGCACGAGAGATATTCTCTATATGGCAGAGGCCGCTTATAGAACCCATCACAGGCTGACCAACACCTATGGCGGGGTTAACCGGTTGGATGAAGGAGGGGTTCAATGGGCCGGGCCCGGATCTCTCCTAAAAACTGGAGGTGGGGGACCCGGATTTGAAGATAAGTTAAGTTGGAGTAGGTTAGTTTGATTAAACCGCCATAACTTCATGGGATGTTCTATAAGTGGCCGCCGCCAGATACATAATATCCCATGAGGATATGGCGGCTTAATCAAAGTACTGTCCGTCCACAAAAGCCGCGTCTAGCTAAGGTGGATGAGTCCAAACGCGAAAGGGAGAGTCGCATTAATTATAATGACGGGTGGGAATGGTTTCCGTTTCGGTTTCGATTTATTTTTCTTTTCATATTTCTGTTATTTATCATCTTAATGTTTTGCTTATATTTTTCAATTCAGCTTCAGTTATCTTGCGTTTGAAAACATCCATATGCGAAGCTGTCATCCCAATTTTGTCACTGGACTCGTTCAGTTAGCGCACGCGTACTTGCGTTGATGGTCGCGGCTAAGCTGGACGGAGAGTAATCTAACCTATCTTCAAATCCGGTCCCACACCTCCAGTTTTTCAGGAGGCTGTTGAACCCCATCCTTTCAACCATCCGGTTGACTCCATCACGGCTATTGGCCAGCCTGTGATGGGCTCTATAAGCGGCCACCGTTAGATATACAATATCCCTCCTGCGATATGGCGGCTTAACCAAACTAACCCAACCTAACCAGATGCTATATATCAAGAAATTTATTCAGAGGTCAGGGCTTAGTTATCGATCTCCGTTCACTATAGACCAGTTTATCTCGTCAGAAGTTCCCTTTCTCGTCAAAATCATTTCCTTTTACACTACGGGTGAAGAAGGCATTTTATTAAATACATTTTTCCAATAGAATTGTATTTATTATAGGACTGAAGTAATCAATATAATCAAAAAATATATTGAAAATTTTTATATTAATTATAAAAACATTAAGAAGGAAACAATATTTCATATACTGTTTAAACTGAAATATTTAAGATACGAGTATAATAAATTGAACAGAATTCTTAAAAATATAAAAATTAAAAAAAAAATACATTTAATAAATATATACAATTGAGGTTCACGGTTACTAAACCGCGAGTTACATTACTATATTAACATAAATTGAGCAGTAAGTTCCAACTTTGATATGAATTTTCTGTGTAATTTCAGTTTGCCTTGCTCCCTTGGAATTCGTTCGATAACAGTGAATTTTTCCTCGATCGTATAAGCCTTTTGTTCACGTTTACACTCATTCGACATTATTTTTAATTATTACGGAAATCACTTATAACAGAAACAATCTTTATAATTCTTAAAATTTGATCAATACAAATGGTTGAACGTGCAGCTAATCTCACTGATCACGAGATTTAATGACGAAGATTTCTAGGAGTGATATCACAAGCGATTGCTTATCAAGGTAGCCTTGGTAAAACCGCTTGTTAAGCAGACTCGCCTGTTAACGGGTCCCACTGTACTTATAACTTGATAGCAATTTATTTCAATAGACTTGATATCAAGTTATAAGTATATATGTATTAAATGCATTTATTTTAAAGTTTTTATATTTTTAAGAATTCTGTTCAATTTATTTCTTAAATATTTCAAACTGCTTCCATCTTACTTTAACAGTAAGATGGAAGCAGTTATAAAAGAGCAGTTTTAATCCAAATCTTGGAAAGATTTCCATTGGCTTATTAAATTGCTTTGTTCTATGTATGTTCTATACTAAGAAAGTACATTTATACATTTAAATGTACTTTCTTAGTACAGACAATACCCGACTTACATAGAATCATATTTATGTAGCGATTACATGGCTTAAAAGGAAAATTTACTGATCGAAACGGATAACGCAATCATGAAGAAAAAACATATTTTCAAGCATTTTTCTCTAATTTGTCATATTTGCATGTGTCATGTACTGCACTTATTAAATTAATTTTACTTGGAGCTGGGCCCGGACACTCGTCTTGAAATTGAACCCGATACTCAAGATGGAAAACGACTGATTTATCACGCTGATAATGCTCATTCTTTAAGTGTTATTATTGTTACTTGTTTACGGCATGCTATAACTTGATGCAACATCGGAAGGCAGTATTCAGTCTATGGAAGCGGCGTACCATTGGCTCAACTAACTTTTCTGAGAGTATTAATTCTCACGGAACACTCGATTTCGATATAAAAAGTAACAGTTTCAATAAGTACGATATTCCCCTGTCTGACCCCGCGTGTCGTAAAAGGCGACTAAAGGGGTCACCTCGTACCATTCGGTGGTTGTCGCGTCCGTCCCTGGGGTCTCACTCGCGGGTCCCTACACGGAACCGGGACTGCTGACGGTACCCAAATCCGTCCCTAGGGTCTGCGATGGGACCCCATACGGACACCGGACCGCCCGGCGGGCACGCCCGCCTCGAACCAATCCTCCCACCACCCTCGTATTCGGAGGAAAAAGTCCCAAACTAAAACCTCCATAATAATAGCGTAAAAAAATAAAAATAAGAAAATAAAAGGTACGATGTTTATTTTTATGTAATCATACCTCTGTATTTTCAGTTTTCAATTTTGAATAAACATTCAATTGAATTTACTTCATTTGACGACTAATCATGAAGTCGTCAAACGAAATACTGACGAATAATTAGTTGAAATTACACCTCCCCACCATTTTATAACTGTTTGAATCGATTGAAATGCGCAAAACATTATTGCGCATTTGATCATCTTATTATAAAATACTATAAAGAGGCAGATAATTTATTACATGTTAAAATCATGTTGATATCGTAATTTTATTCGAAGCTTATAATTTATTTGTCAAAATTGTCATTATTTTATGGCAATTTTCATTAACATCGCGAAGAATTTAGTGGACTATATCATCGGCGTAGTGATATAAATGAACTTTGGCTTTCCCATAGACACAATACTGCCTTCCAATGCTGTCGTCAGGTTATGTATAGGGTAAGTAAATCAAAACATACGCTCCGACCTACGTATGTTTTGATTTACTTAGAGTTTTGTAGAATTGTTCACTTACATAAATCGGCGAGTTTTTATATTTTATTTAATGATGCGATAATTAATTTTTTATTTAATATATAAATTAATTATAATGAATAAAATAAAGATGATTTCTATATAGTTAATGCTCGATAAAATCCGTAAAAATGTCATCGAAGTGATGGAAGATAGAGGACCATTGGCATTTTCCTTATTTGAGTTTTTTGTGCAATATAAACAGTTCTGGAAAAAGTTGGGTTTCGAAACACCTATTTTGAACAGGTAAATAAAATTAGTTTAAAGCTTTATATTACTAAAATGTCAATGCTTTTTTGAAAAAAGTGTATTTGAATATACAGTAATTTGATTAAGTTAGATTAGTTAAGCCGCCATATCGCAGGAGGGATATTCTATATCTGGCGGCAGCCACTTGTAGAGCCTATTTTTTTGTCAACAGATGAAACCATTTTCCACTCAGTAAGAGTACTAAGTGGCGGGGCGAAACAAGCTTTTTCACAGGCTGCCCACCCCTGCGGAGGGGTCAGCCGGATTGTGGAGGACGGGGTACTCAGTAAGAGTACTAAGTGGCGGGGCGAAACAAGCCCTTCGACAGGTTTCCCACCCCTGCGGAGGGGTCAGCCGGATTGTGGAGGACGGGGATCGACGACACCCCTGCGGAGGGGTCAGCCAGATTGTGGAGGACGGGGATCGACGGTCGGGCCCGGATCCCATGATAAATATTTTCAAAGGGTGGGACGGGAAATTCGAACCCAGGTCCTCCAGAGTGGAAAGCCGAAGCTTTTACAGGCTGGCCAATACCCATGATGGGGTCAACCAGATAATTGAAGGATGAGTTCAACGGGCCGGGCCCCTTCTGATAAGCTGCAGGTGTGGTGGGTCCGGGATTCGAACCCGGATCCTTCATTGTTGAAAGCCAAAGCTTTATCACGCGGCTACTAGCCGACCTATACCAAACAAACATTTATTTTTTATATACAGTACATAAATTCGACATCAAACTAACAAATTGAGTATTAATTCAAGATCATTTAGCAAAATGATTTCATAATTTAAAATATGATAAATTTTTTTTCAAATTGATTTTAAAAGTAATTTATTTTTTAAATAAAAGCAACTAAAATAAATGTATATCCAATATCAATTAAATTATCTTTATTTGTTTATAGATATGTATTTAATAAAATGAAAAAGCTGATGGGAGGACATCTGCAATATTTGAGTTCGGGAGGAGCACCTTTGCTTCCCGATACTCATAACTTTATAGAAACCTGTTTTGACGTTCAAATTTTACAAGGTTATGGAATGACTGAGACGGCAGGAGCGGCCACGATTTGCAAACGTAAGATAACTTTTAGTCGCAATGAAAGTGATGGTTATAAAGTAGTGGTCTCCAAAGTGGGGTACGCGTAACCCAGGTGGTTATAAAGTAGTGGTCTCCAAAGTGGGGTACGCGTACCCCAGGGGGTACGTGAGACGATACCTCGGGGTACAGTGAAAACAATTTTTATATTGTTTGTAGACTACAAGCTGTTAGATCACTGAGTATTAAAACTAAATATCGAAATAAATTAAACTTGGAACCAGACCTTCGTATCGCAGTGTCAGATAACATCAAACGAGCATTTCAGAAATTATTAAACAAATGCAAGCCCATTCTTTTCATTAAATTTTAATAAGAAAAATAAATAAGCATCTATGTTCATAATAAAAATAATGTTCAATTATAGCTTTTTTGGATATTACATAAGGCCTTATTTCCTCTTCCCACCCCTTGAAAATATTTATCATGGGGTCCGGGCCCGGCCCGTCGATCCCCGTCCTCCACAATCCGGCTGACCCCTCCGCAGGGGTGGGCAGCCTGTGGAACGGCTTGTTTCGCCCCGCCACTTAGTACTCTTACTGAGTGGAAAGTGGCGTCATCTGTTGACAAAAAAATGTGTCTTATTTTGGATTTTACCATACAGAAGGAAAGTCTAGCAATTAACGTGATTTCTATAGTATCTCAATTAATTCGTTATCTTGGATCAGTTGAAAATATTAGATTAGATTAGTTTACTTAAGCCGCCATATCACTGGAGTGATATTCTGTATCTGGCGGCGGCCACTTATAGAGCACATCACAGGCTGGTCAACACCTATGAGAAATCAACGGAATGGTTGAAGCATGGGGTTCAACGGACAGGGCTCGGATCTCTCCTAAAACTAGAGGTGTGGGACCTGGATTTGAACACGGATCCTCCAGGGTGGTAAGCCGCAGCTTTACGCCCCCATCCGGCCAACTGAAAATATTAGGGATGCTCAAACTTTGACAACTTCTCCATAACTAATTTTTAACTATTTCATAGAATCTGGGTGGCCAGTTGGCAGTGTGGTAAAACTCAGGGTTTATCACCTTGGAGGATCTGGATTCAAATCCTGGTCTACACATACAATTTTTCAGGAGAGTTCTGAACCCGGAATCGTTGAACCTTATCCTTCAACTATCCGGTTGACCCCATATGGGTGTTGGCCAGCCTGTGATGGGTTCTATAAGCATAGTTAATGGCCGCCGCCAAATACACTATATCCGTTGTGCAATATGGCGGTTTAACTTAACCTAACTATAGATTCTGGTAAAATTTAGGATCGTTCTGATTAGTTGTTTTTTAACAAAATAAATGCGCAAAAAAGCCGCTGCTGCCGTCACAGGTTGGCCAACACCCATATGGGGCCAACCAGATAGTTGAATGATAAAGTTCAACGAGCCGGGTTTAGAACCGCTTGAAAAATTCTAGGTGTGAGACCAGGATTTGAATACGGATCCCAAGGATAATAAACCCCCAGTTTTACCACAGTGCCAACTGGCCGACCCAGATTCTATGAAATAGTTAAAAATTAGTTATGGAGAAGTTGTCAAAGTTTGAGCATCACTAATATTTTCATTTGGCCGGATGGGCGCGTAAAGCTGCAGCTTACCACCCTGAAGGATCCGGGTCCCACACCTCTAGTTTTAGGAGGGATCCGAGCCTAGTCTATTGAACCCCATCTTTCAACCATCTCGTTGATTTCTCATGGGTGTTGGCCAGCCTGTGATTCGCTCTATAAGTTCTAATTAATTGTCTTTTTAACAAAATGCATGTGCATCCGGACATTAGATACGTGAAGAGAGAAAAATAGAGTTTTCGCTTTTCTGTTACAGAATTTTACTATAACACACATTTTAATTTTTGATATCTATTTTATGATAATCTGATAATTTAGGATTGGTTTCATATTTCGCTTGTTTTATTTCTTTTATGAAGAGTTTTTTCTTTTAAAAGTATTTTTTAAAATGATTTTATATTTGCTCTATTTGCCAGCGGAAGACTTTAGCAAAGGTAGAGTGGGTCCACCTTTATCGACTTGTTTAATTCGCTTAGCTGAGTGGGAAGAAGGTAATTAATACTGATTATTATTATTATTTTACGTTGCCTGATAGCTAATAAATATTTATATTGTTATAACTTATTTAATTTTGCCTAAAATAAATTCAATTTTAGGAATGCTTGGCGGGCCGCATAAACATGTTTAACGGGCCGCATGATGCTCATCCCTGTTTTAAATCATATTTTTCATATGTTTCCAAAAAAAAGTAATAATGTTTTCATTATTTCACTTGGCACTAAGTATAATAGAATCCATGCATACACATTTAACTCAAAATAAATAGAATACCAAACATATCAAAATCATATTTTGGACCTCTCTATCCCCATTATTCCCATTATCAGAAGTAGAGTAGTTGATATTTCTGATAAATATCAAGCAATTAAATTTAAAAAGAAAAACAATTTAATACAGATTGCAGGAAGAATCTAGTCACTACATAACTCTATACCTCTATTTTAATTAAGCACTCTAAAAAGTTAGCTGCATTCATTTTGAAATATCACATAAATTGGTTGGTCAGAAAATGTATAAAAGTAATGGTTTTAAACTTTTTTAATTGTACACACTCTTTAATTAAAAAAAAAATAGCATGTATCTCTTTTATCAGTAAAGAATAATAGCATGCAATCTGTACAACAGATATGTATTATGATAAGCAAAAAAACAAGCACCTCTGAAAACTTCTTAAGTACTAAATATGAGTGCTACATTCTATTTATAACTGCTTTAACAAAAATAAGCCATTTACTTTTTACAAGAGACTACAAATCAATTGAAAATAGTCATATTATTCCTGAGACAGATCCATGGGGAACTAAGTCCCCCAAATATATCAGTAAAACTATTTAATATTTTTTCTAATCTAGAACATAAAAGGACAAAAATGCTAAAATGCTCCAATAATAAAAATATAAATGAAGCATATGCTTTTAATAATATTTTAATTTTTTAGCCACCCCAAATTTTTTAATGGATCTATATTTGCATTATTTTCATTCAAGATAATTCTGTTCATAGCTTCAGCAACTTTAACTCAAATCAGTTAAAAAATATCAAAATCAAATTGAAGTTCATATTATTTAGGTTATCTTTCAAGGCAAATAAAAAATAGAATGAAAATTTACAGCTATCCTTGATTTACATAAATCCATATTTATATAAAAATTTCCTGACTAAAAATTATGCTGATACAGTGGATAGAACTGTAACAGAGATACAAGCATTTTTCTCCTAATTTCATCATTTATTATACTATACATGTGTTTTATGGACTTATCAGGTTAGTTGTAGTTAATAGGCTGGCTCCAGATCAGGATCTCTCCTGAAAACCAAGATATGGTACCCTGAATTGAATCTAGATCTTCAAGATGGTAAGTGACTACTTTATTATATGACTTATGTGCTTATTCTTTAATATAACTATTTTTAATGTTACATCTTTATGATACAGTATAAGGCTCTATTTTCATATAGTATAGGGTATGTTTCAACATATGCTTTGACTTACATAAGGTTTCACTAAACAATCCACTTACATAAGTCACAGATTGCTTGTACTAAAAATATTTATATCTTTTGCTAGTCAAACCAAAATAAAAGAAAATCACTTTTAGCAAATAAAACAAAATTGAATGAGCATATTTCCATTTCATTTTCATTCTATAGCATTTGCATATTTATACCAAATAATCTAAATGTACTAGCCAAATTATAGCCCTTGAAACTTTAATGGTAACTTTTAAATTTGCATATTTATTTAACCTTTTGAAAATTTATTTAACCCATTTGCAAATATATTTAAACCTTTTACAAATTTATTTAAACCTTTTACAAATTTATTTAAACTTTGAGCAAAACAGTCGATGGATGGAAAAGGAATGTCTTATACTGCACGAGTCTGTTCTGTTCCCCGACTGCGACTTTGGGTGTAAAATTTAAACTGACATATATAACATGAGTGGCTGTGATTCAAGTTCTCCAAACTCTTCCGTTGCTCAACACAGAGTTGGAGGAAGGTGTGGAAAGTATGTTGTTGTTTCTATGGAAAAAAGAAAGTGTTTGTCAAATTGTATGAAGAAGGTTTTTCTGTAAGGAGGTGGCATCAAAATCAGGTATAAAATGGAATACAGGGAAAAGCATAATTAGAAAGTACAGAAGGGATAATTTTGAGGTGCTAAAAAATGGACCACGAGGGAGCAGGCCAAAACTACTTAATCCCAATGTCCTTCGCGTGAATACAGGGAAAAGCATAATTAGAAAGTACAGAAGGGATAATTTTGAGGTGCTAAACAAAACAATGGACCACGAGGGAGCAGGCCAAAACTACTTAATCCCAATAGAAGCAGCAGTTGAGAAACAACTCGGAATTACTCTTATGAAAATCAGAGAGAAGATTCTTGACCATGAAATTGAGTTATATAAATAGTCTTCCATAAGAAATGCATTATATATAATATTACTTCCCAGGATTGCACCAATTACATTTTGGACGTTTCTTTTGTTATCGGCCACAGCTACTTGCCAACCACTACACTAAATTTAATATATATTAATACCTGTATATATATTTCTCATAAAACTTTGTATTAATTTGAAAATAAATTAATTTTCATATATCAATATTATACTCGTTTATTCACTATCCTTTCTCACCATTTTGTTAAAGTGTTCGTAGCTGAAAGTTTGAATGTACGTGCAAAAGGTTTAAATAAATTTGCAAAAAATTTAAACAAATTTGCACACAGTTTAAATATATCTGCAAAAGGATTAAATCAGTTTGTAAATGGTTGAAATAAATTTGCAAATGCTATATTTCATTTGAAGTTACGTAAAATGAGACATTCACATTTATACATATTTTATGTATTATTATTAAATTACTTACTAGTTCTGAAAAAAATCTTAAGAAAAGCACAATAGAGCAATATTCAAAGTAATCATTTAATTCTTGTTAATTCTAGAAATTTTTGGTTATATAGATTAACCATCTTCAGGTACACATTAAAATATAGAAAGAAAAACAAATGCTAAAAAGGGATAGTTTTCTTAGAATGGATATATTCAAAAAAATTGAGCACACACTCCCATGGTAGCAACAGAATATGTATTAATATATTAAATATGCTAAAACTAATATATAACAGTAATATTAGAAATATATTCACATTAAAATAAAATAAGAATAAAAATAAAAATCATTTAGAATATTAATATCAAAGAAATAAGCTGATATAAATTTCAGAAAGGATTGCTACAATAAAACTCAATATGTCACTTGTCAGACAAAAGCATATTAAAAAGTTAAAGCCATCTACAAGCAGCTTGGACCAAATAGGAGTAAACTCAAGCTGGATGATTTGACAACTATAGGTAATATATGTGACACAGAGATAAACTCGGATGGTGCCAAGATAATTAAGAGAACAGATAACCCATTGAAAGGTAGTCTCAGAAGCTATCAGCATAATAGATAAAAAATTAAAAGGTTATAATATAATTAACACTGTGGAGCCTAATACAGTTAGCCAAACTTGGATTTGGTGTCAAAAAAGGCAAAAATGATAGTCAACTATAATTTAATAACAATAATATTATCTGCCATGTAATATATTTTTGTTAAGTTTAATATTAATGTTATTACTATATGTTCTGAATTATTTGTTGTTATATTAATTTTAGAGTATAAATTTTTAAGGTGTTCATTGCTATAGTAATTATCATAAAATATGTTAATTTAAATGTTTTCTTTCATTCTATGTTCTGTATTTTTGTATGCAGTAATGAAATATTTGTATTCAGTAATGGAATGTACTGCAGATGAGGGCTGTAACTAAGCCGAAAGCTTTTCAAATAAACTAAATAAACATTGTTTGGTGTATAGTTTTAGTGTTATTTGTATACATATAATAATAATCCTGCTTTAAGTGCTGTAATGATTTTGAATATATGTATATCTCCATTCATTAAAGAAACCTTCAGGAAAGGGTCAGCATATGCCATCGACAGCAGGACTGATATTGACACATCATATGAATAGTGGAAGTATTAGTAGAACCTCTTGAAGGAGAAAAAGAGTTAGATGGAAGATTGTTGAAGAAATAAAATATAACAATAAGAATATTACATGAAAAAGAAAAAGTTTAAGGGAGGAAGCCTGCATAAAATGAACTGCTAAGTGGATAAGTAGGAAAATATTACAGTCACCAGTGAAGATAAAACCAAGAAACAAGTTCTCATTAAGACTGATGTTTATGCTAATATGTTGGATACTTTTATCAAAGATTCTAATCAGTTAACATTGAAAGCAACCAAACAAAATCTCTTATCTGCTAAATTCAATAAGTTTATAAAGCTTAAAGACTTGCCTCCTTTTCTATGCTTCCAGAGGATACCTAACACAACTTGCTCCAAATTTCAGCTATGTAGAAACACAAAAATCCAATAGCACACTATCCTACTCTGATGAAATCAAGATCATCAATTATAAATCTAGAATACACACTAGCAGATTGGTGCAGTAATTAAAAAACTATGAATATGTTACAATATCTTCCAAAGACTTTTTGAAAAAAGTGAGAAACAAAACTCATAGGCCAAATGAGTATCTGTGTGTGACTTCAAAAAACTGCACCCATTGTTGTTAATAACATCAACATGATTTGCCTTTTACAGATTTCTACTAAAGCATGCTCCAACTATTGTAACATAAGCCAGTATGCTCAAAGAGATTTCCAATTTAATCTGTTACAAGTCCTTCTCTAGATTCAATGGCAGTTTTTATAAGCAGGCATATGGTGTTCTGATAGACAAACTTATGGTGGAGTGTTAGCCAACATTCTCCTTAGATTTATGGAGAAAATTTTTATATATATATGTTTGCTATGTAGATGACATATTTGTTTCATGGACTCAAGCACAAGAAAAAACACCCAGGCTGATACAATCTTTCACAAACAACAGTGTGGGACTAAATCTAATGCTCAAACAACAGAGTTACTACCAGATGCATTTTATAGCTATATTCCTGAAAGTAAGTGAAAATCACTATGAGATGAAAGTATGCCAAACTAATATGATTGAATATGGGTAGTTTTCCTACCCATATCTCAGCCATCATACCAGTCTAGTCCAATGACTGCAAACTTATAAAAAGTCAGCATTTAGATCATTTTTCAGGAAGACAAATCACCCATTGTACCAGAGATGAGGGTAGGATAGAAGAATGTACTGCAATATACTGATTAGACCATATACATGGTACTTCTATAAATATATGCATAAAGTTTACAGAGAAGTGCTGAATTCCATTGATGTTAGCAGCTCAGATAACCAGTCATACATCTAATGATGTTCCACAAGATACAAGTAAATATCTCTCTGTATTGTGTGTTAGTACAAAACTTAAAATTATTAGAAACTTAGCAAAATTAAGAAATATAAAGCTGGCTATAAAGAGGCAATCTACTATCTTCAATCACCTAAAGAATGAGAAAGATAAGTTTGCAGAACAAGACAAGTCTAGAGTATATGTCATACCTATGTATAATGTAGACTTCCAAAGAAGAATACATTGGAGTAATTAAAATAAATCTTGAGGACAAATTAAGAGAGCACAAGAATGATTTAAGGATGGGAAATATGAGAACAGCACTATATAAAAAATACTATGAACACAATGTACAAGTTGACTGTGAAGGAGCAAAAGTCAAAATCTTGCAGCACCATTAAAGACTAATCAATGAATTCCTTCAGATCCTAAAAAACTCTAAATATGTTTGAACAAACATCCAGGCAACAATATCTCAGCAATGTGGAAATAAGAGATGCAGAGTGGTTTTTAGGTAGTCTTATTAGTTTATCAGTTCCTGCATTTATGATCAATTTAGCCCTGCTTGTGTCTTATTGTACCACTATTTCTTTGATGTTAACATTCTAAATCAATGGTTCTCAACTTATGGTACACATACCACTGGTGGTACAAGACATGACTAGTGGTGCATATATAAGTTTGACTTCCTATTTGTTTACAAGGCATATTTTTATTGATGGTACTGAAATTTTTGAATTTTGATTTTGGTGGTACTCATTTATGAAAAAGTTGAGAACTGCTGTTCTAAATAATTTTTTTTTATTATTATTTTAATGTGTATATATTTCTAATATTGAGTTTGGTTTTCGTTCTTTGAGATTTGTCCCAATTAAGTGGAATCCACTGTATATTCTTGTTTATTCTTTTAATCCTAAAAACTTTTAAATGACAAACTTATGTGAATACTCTTCTGTGTTTGCATATAATTAATAATAAATTAAATGACATTTTAGATGAAAATTAAATATTTCTTACTTTATTTTTATTTAATAAAAAAGATGTTTAATTTATCAGTTAATGGTACCACGTCTTAGTTATTTTCCATTGGTCCTGGATAAAGTGCAAAAACACTTTGCTCAACATCTTGCTGAAGAACATCAGTCAGCAGAAATATGGTTAGATTATGATGAACAACCTCTTAAATGGTATTATTGATTTTATTATTGATGATAATAATAAAAGTATTCAGTAATTAAAATTAAGTTTTTTTTACAGGCATTATCCTATAGGTTTATTATTTGACTTGTATGCAAATGATGCCATTTTACCTTGGGAACTTACTGTTCATTTTCAAGTAAGGAACACTTGATTAGATTCTAGAATAATTTTAAATTATTATAGTAATTAACTTAAATAAATTGCACAATACAGTTTAAATAAACTGAATTATAATAGTAAATATGTATAACAACAGTTTTTAAAACTAAATATTTTATATTACTGTATTACTTTGAATTTAAGCTGCCCTCGAATTTAAGTCGCAGTAGGATTTTAAAATTGGAAAAAATGAAAATGATTTTATAATAGGTATTGAAAAAAAAAAAGCATTTTTATTTACTTAAATAGGTACTAATATACATAATAAGCTACTTAATTTATTGAGAATCTTCTTCAAATATATTAATACTATCACTTTTGATTTTTTTAAAAATAGTGCCCTGTATCTTCTCCCAAATATGTTCTAATCAATCTTTCATCTATTCTGTTGTCATCCATGCATTCTTTTGTGCTGAAACCTTAGAAAAATTTTTCTTGGGTATATTTTTTTTGTTTAAAATAATAAAAGGTGGCAATTTATTTCCATCAGCGGTTATAAGCAGCATTATAGTAATTCATGATTATTCCTATAATTAAAATATGGCCAGATACGACGCGATTCTACAAGCTACTATTAAACAGCAACTGGATTAAATCAGAAAAATAAGAATGTGGGACCACCGAATAAACTTATCAATGGTCCTAATATTATGCACATGCGTAGAGCGTAAAGCAAAAACCATGTTCTAATCAATCTTTCATCAATTCTGTTGTCATCCATACATTCTTTTGTGCTTGAATATAACACCCTTAGGAATATTTTCCTTGGGTATTAGCTTTTTGTTTAAAATAATAAAAGGTGACAATTTATTTCCATCAGCGGTTATAAGCAGCATTATAGTAATTCATGATTTTTCATATAATTAAAACATGGTCAGATACGATGCGATTCTACACAGCTACTATCAAACAGCAACTGGATTAAATCAAAAAAGTACAAACAGGGGACACTGAATAAACTTATCAATGGTCATAATACTATGCACATGTGTAGTGTGTAAAGCAAAAACCCAATCATTGGGAAGTGGAAGATCGGGAGAAATAAGATTTTAAAATATTTGCTATTAAGCCACACCCAAATTTTACGTCTTAAAAATTTGAATAAAAAGTGCAGCTTAAATTCGAAATAATATGGTATTACTGTTATATATTAGTTTCAGCATATTTAATATTTTAATACTTTTTTGTTGTTACCATAGGAGCATATGCTTATTTTTTTTAATATATGCATTCTGAGAAAATGTTCCTTTTAGCATTAATTTTTCTTCCTGTATTTTAATGTGTAGCTGAAGATGGTTAATCTATATAACCAAAAATTCCTAGAATTAATTGGAATTAAATGATTACTTCAGATACTGCTCGCTGTGCTTATTTTCTTAAGATTTTTTAATAATATTTCAAAATGCTTGTTTCAAGCAACTTGATAAGTAATTTTAATTTGAAAGAGTCTTTAAAGTGCAGTTTTCAAAGATAAAGTTTATGTTAATCCATTTTTGCAATATGAAAGAAATCACACTAATTGTATTTTTAATCATATCAATAGATGTTAGAAAATTAAAGATTTGCAAGTCTTTCTTCTAGTACTAAACTTAGAAATTATACCATTCTGAAACACCAATTTGATCATTATTCTATCACAGGTTTTAGTGTATAATAACTTTCTGCAAGTATACTAAACTCAGTACTTTCATTCATTCGATTCAGCCAAACTATGCTTACTATATAATAACTGCCTAGACTCCTACTAATACATATAACACACAAGCATTAACAAGCAGTAGAGAAAACACTCAAATTTTTTAATGAACAAACGTTTTTGGCTCTTTTCTAATTCTAATGAATTCTCTTTTCTAATGAACAAACGTTTTCGGCTCTGAAAAGAGCCAAAAACGTTTGTTCATTAAAAAATTTCCGAGTGTTTTCTCTACTGCTTGTTACTGCTTGTAATGTTATATGTACCAGCCAAAATAGTTGTGGAAATAGAAAATGAAAAATCACAGTTTAATTAGTTTTATTGAGATGTTGCTAAATGTTTTACAGCATAAGTGAAATGTATATAATAAATTCTTATAAAATTCATGAGTGCAATTTGGTGAAAGTCATGCATAGTTACAGTATTTAATCAGTTCCAATCAAAGCAATGAATCCTTTCTCTCAGAACTTCGAACATACTTAACAATGAAAATATGTATTAAAATAATATTACAGTAGAATTGTGTCTATTTTAATTATTTTCAGATAATTTTCTTTTTGGAAAAAAAAAAACAACTGATTGTTAATTATTTTGAATGATAGCATTGACTAAATTGTAACTGAAATCATACTATTGATTCATAATGAAATCATCATCAAATTTCAACTAAATTAAAGGGGTTTATCACGAAGGACGATTCAAAGAGCATCTAATTCTTTTGGTCCTGGGAAATGAAAAAAATCGCTACTTACGTATTAACGCCACCGCAGCTGTGTACAAGATTGCTCTTTATTGGCGCATTAGCGCAATTTCTGCTGCAGTGGCGTTAATACGTAAGTAACGAAAAATCTAAAGTGTTAGAATGGAGCATATTCACATTACAACTAATTTTTCAGTTATTACGTGTTGAAAACTTAAAATTTACAATAAACACATACAGTTACTTTTTAATAAATGAAAACAGAATTTTTAATTTCAAAATTACATCAGCTTATCTAATTTATCATCATTATTTTTAAATTAATATTCAATAAAGATCACTTTTTATAAAAGTATAAAATACGTTTAAGCTACTAATTTATAATAAATATAGCTCCAATATCTCTCCAATTTAGAATTCTTATAAATCGAATATGTTTTATGAAAGTAATCGATGAATTTCGGAGACGTATTGCGTAGCAATAATTAAAATTGTCTATCCAATGATATATATATATATTTATATATACGATTTAAACGATATATAAAGCTAAATATATTTCATATATTCAACTTTCAAAACTTACTATTCTCCATTGAATATCAAAACTCCTCCGTTATTATGCGCAACATTTAAAGACATTTTTGATTTCGAAGAGTAGTTTCAATTCATAGCACTGTCGATGCAACAGCGATGACGTCATTATTGTTGCGTAATCTAAAATGAAAGTTTTCCAGCTTTGCACTATACAGCATTCAAAAAACATATAGAATGAATAATTTACAATATTTCTAAATTAAAATCTTAATTTATTTCATTTCAAATGCTAAATATTATTTTAAATTTCATGTTCTTAAATTTATCTGATTAATTAAGAGTCACAATCGATTACAAACTTACAATCAATAACGATGTATCTATTACATCCATACTACATTTGTTTTTTGATAGTTTACTGTCTTAAACCTTAAATTAAGATTAAAAAAAATTATATTTTCATCAAAATTTTAGGAAGATACGGGACATTTTTAAAAAAAAATAGCGAGAGAGACCAATTCTATTACAGTATTTAAATTTTTAGATGAATTCGACAAAAACTTCTATGAAAAACCGTGTTTTTCGTGAATTACAAATGTTATGATCCTTGCACTCGTATTTTTACTAAGAATGTTTCATTTTTACAATATACAATCGTTAATCTATTGACATCATGATTGATATTCCTTGCATATCTTGGAGTGACTGCTCCAATGAGCGGTTAGCAGCCAAAACCTGATCGCCGGCAGCTATATTGTAGGAAGCATGTGCTCTGAGTCTTTAGCTGCAGGAAAAACACATCACAAATAGCATTCCTTGCTATTTCTGGTATGTTTTTTGTTTTTTTGCGTTATTGGTGTATATTGTTTAGTGAATGGATGTAAAAATGAGCAAATACGAGGTGATAGAAGGTAGGTGTCTTTATAGGTAAAGTGACCAGATATTTTATGTTGGAATGAGGGATATGTTCAAATAACAATAAGAAAAAATGTTCATGGGGACACCATTTTCTTAGTTTATTTACTTGTGAGTCATTAAAATGTCTTGGATTATCTTTTTATGCATCTATCAATATAAGAAATACAAAAAACACATACTTCTGATAAATTAAAAACATTCTTTTCATAACAAAAAATTAACTACACAGAAAATAATAGTCTCAATACAAGAAATATCAAAAATGACTATATAAATATAACCATCAATATAACGAATAATATTAAATAAATAATTACATTATTTATATGTATTTTTTCACAGTGTGAAATTTTTAATAAATCTTCATTACTTATATTATTATTATAAAATTCTTCACAGGAATTGGAAAAATTACACTTAACTTGTAAAAATGCTTTCAATGTTTTACGCTGGGCTGCGTTTTTCTTTTAATTTGAATTTTAAATCGGTTATTTCTGTAACAACCTCCATAATAGAATTTTTATTATCTTCAATATTTGTCACATAAGTAGAAACATTTATTACCAATTAACAACAATAGCGTCATCTAGTATGAAGTAGATGAAATGGCAACTTTATGCCATTGCGAAAATGTTAAAAACATTACATGTCCAATCCGGGACATTTTCCAGGACAGTTTTCATTGTGGGACAAACAACTCAAATCCGGGACGTCTGCTCATTTTATTTATAGGTTATATCCAAACATCACTGATGGTTATATCCATGGATGTGGTTATATCCATCGATTTTTATATATACTGGATAGCCTGTTCAATGTTAGAAAAACGAAGCCGTTGTCGGAGAAATACTTTCGCGAGAGGAATTGTTTGGAACTTTATCATTGTATTTGTCTATCCAAAAAAATAAAGGTTCTCATCTTTTTGTTATTTGTAAGAAATTTCGCACAAAACGATGTCGTCTTTGCAGGAAAACAGTTTGTGTCACTGATCTGAAAGATCATGTCATCTGTGCGTATACGTCTGATAAGGCTAATTAAAAAAAAACTAATGCAATTATATTTCATTAAAATCAAACTGGTGTATTATAGTATATGACATAGCTACGAAGCGACAATTACTTCCTATTATCTCATATATATTATCTCATAACATTTTATTTAAGAGCCTTGAGGGCCACATAAAAACACGTCGAGGACCGCATGCGGCCCGCGGGCCGCCAGTTTGACACCCCTGTTTATACGTTCGGTTAAAATCCTTTCGTTTCTCAAATTTTCAAGAATTCAAATCTCGTTTCTTTAACAAAGAATAACTCTAAAACGAAGCAACTTAAAATTAATGTGGTAAAAGCATTTTAAACAAATTTGTTCTTAATTCTGCTCGTGCCAATTAAGGTGCATAAATAAATTTCAAAACTTTTTTAACAGATTTGTTCCTACTTCTTAATGAGGTATAAGGCATTTTATAGTAGATTTGTTCCTGATTCTGGTTGTTCAATTAGGATGCGTAAATAAACATCAAAACTTTTTTAACTTGCACGTACGCTCTTACTCCGTTTCGGGTTAAGTGCGTGATAGCTGACACTTTGTAAGATTTTGTCTCAGATATAAAATTTTCAAAAATGATTTAAACGGTATTAGCTGTGAATGCATTGCTAACGACCCTGCCAAATATCTATACGACAGGTTGAAACACCTTCGTTTAAAGTCCAACTTTGTAAAAACCGCTCTGCACTTACCCCACTCCACCTTATTCGAATAAACGCCAATAATTTTCCAAACTTCTTGTTTCTCTTTTATGACACTGCATTAGTCTTTTTGTTTTCTATCACATTGTATTTTTCTATTAATTCTAACAATAATTCTTTTTCAAAATTGGTGAAATGTTTTCGCATATTTGTAACTTGCTCCATTATATGACTTTTTCCAACCAATTGTAACATCCGATAGAAACGAAATCGTCATTAACTCTCGACATCTGTAGCACAAATGGCAAATAACTCGAGTTAAATCTACAGACTTGAAAATGTTGGTGAATACAAATATCGAATAACTCGCAAAACAATTCTGGGTTAATTTTTACTTCGGGTTCGTCAACTCTCCATATAACTCGAGATGGTGAATACGGCCGTTAAATTGAAATATGACAAAAGTTTGCGCATATTATTGTAATTGCTTCCATATACATTTTAACAATATCTTGTTGAATGTTTATAAGATTTTATAGAATCGGTAGCGGATCTGAGAAAACTTGGAAAATACTGTAATACATTATTATTAAAATAAATAATGCAAAGCGGAAATCTATACAAATGATGGAAAATCAATGGACTGCAACAAAATTTTACTGGCACCAGTCAAATTTTATAGCAACTTTTTATTTAATTTGATTTTTCCTTATTTTTAAACTCATTTATATCCTGCAATTCATATTTGTAGATATAAAAACTATACCTACAAATATCAATATTAGCATTTTATTCTCATAATTATTCTTGTATCTACTTCGGTACATTCATCTCATGCACATAGTATACAACTTGACTTTCTTACATTTGGCACGCAAAAGATTTTAAATTTGCCATTATTGATATATAGAATATTCCATTTCAGTGTAGTGAAAATTTCGGTTTACGAACGACCTTCAGGAACGAATTAAGTTCGTGAACCGAGGTTTGACTGTAATATGTTCAAATAGGCAAGCAGCAAAACTTCTCTTTGTAGTGTCTAGCCGTTCCAGTTCTCCGGTAACTGTAATATAATGAATTTTTATTACAGACCGAACTAGCTCCATAATAGTATTTTACACTATTTATAAGTTTTAAACCAATGCTATATAGTATTTATTGTTTCGTATTTATACGGTATTTCATATGTGAAATACAGGGTGCAGCAAAAGTAACGCCCCTTTTTTATTTAGTTATTTTTATTGTACAAAAATTTATTACAGTAGTTAAAGAAACGAAAAATGATTTGGTACTTGTCTTTTATAGCGACCCCGAGAGAAAGCGATCTAATGTGATCACGTCCAGTCGCGTCGCGGCCGAGATAGTTTTAGATCACGTGGTTACTAATAACGGTTTTTCTCAGCAATGGTTAGTGATAACGTCTAACGTTAACAAGGCAAGATTCTGCATTTCACGGAATCCGAGATTTTTATAGGTAAGAGTCGATAAAACGTGCCTACCTTGATCGCATCCAGTCACCTCGCGGCCGAGATAGTTTTAGAATGAGTCTTTAACATAACGGAATTGTCGATTCGTATTTTATACATCAGTCGGTGGGCGGCGAATTTTCAATTTTCTAATGTATAGCTTATTTGGAATGAATGTTTAACACAACAGAATTTCGCCGCCCACCGACTAATGTATAAAATACGAATCGACAATTCCGTTATGTCAAAGAACCACGTGATCTAAAACTATCTCGGCTGCGACGCAACTAGACGCGATCGCGTTAGATCGCTTTCTCGCCGGGGCTGCTATAAAAGACAAGTACCAAGTGATTTAATGAAAATAAATTGCAATAGTTTAGGAAAATTATTAAATATTGCTTCATCAAAACAACGTGATTCATTATGATTAAAAATTTAATTAACATGTTCAAAATGCTCCCCTTCGTGTTCATGAATGAAATGCTGAACAATCCAGTGAATAGACCGGCATAGCTTCCACAGTGCTACATTCTTAACTTGTCGTCGACTAGTAATTTATAAATCAGCACACAAAAAACTTCTACTATTAGAAAAATTTATTTTTTCTGTGATTAGGGAGCATTTCATTTATTGCATTATTATATAATTTGCTATTATGGAAGTATGTATTACTATTGTTTTTTGTTATATTTAAGAAAAATTAAGAATATTTTGAATTAAAAAGATCTTCCAAACTATTCCATTGTATTTATTAAAATCATAAGTGTTGAATTAACCTGCTGAACACTTTGCCATTAAAAGGATGTATTTTTATTGATAACTTAAAATCAAAAAGCATAAATGATGAATTGAAAAATAATCAAAACTAAGCAAATTAATCCAGAAGTGTAATATTTTAAAATTAAATTGCAATTTAATAATAATTTATTAATTTATTCTTTGTTGCCACTATGTTTTGAATTAATAATTATTTATTTAATTTAGACTAAGGTAGCACCATCTGTTAATTAATAATTGAATTCTTATTTTTGATTAAATTCTTGAAATAAAGTTTATCTTAGCCTGGAGTTGAAGTAGGACTTTATGAATTTGTCTTGATACCTTAATTTGTATTAGGATACAAAGGCCATCAGTAGATTTCCATTTCAGGATGTTTATATACTAAATAATTTAAAACATTTATTGGCTAGGCTGATATCAGAGCTTTTAAATAAACTAAGTAGTCATGAGCCTTTGTAGAACAAATATTGAAGTTCCCAGCTTAATTCCAATCCTATATAAATTTTTATTTCAAGGTACTTAGTTAAAAATTAAAGTTCAGTTATTAATAAACAGATGGCACCACCTTTTCTAAATTAAAGGAATTATTAATCTAATAAATGGTGGCAGCAGCATAAATTAATAATCTTATTATTAAATTGCAGTTTACTTGCAAAAATATTACATAGGGATTAATTTGATTATTTGATAAATTTTTAATATGAATTTATTAGTAAACTGCATTTATAAAATTTTATTAAAAAAATAGACACAGACTTAAATATTGGTAACTTTTTCTTGTATTGTGAAGAAACTATTTAGATAAATTCAGCTTTTATCGTCATTAAAATATCATTAAAGATAAAAACTTAAGTTGATGATAAAAACTTGAGTTTATTGTAAAGTGAGACTCAATTGTAAAATGTGTTTGTTCATACATCTTTACTAAATACCATATGCCATTATTCCCATAATCATCACGTTCTTAATAAAGATAGATCTTTTATTGATATTCTAAAACCCATAGATTTCATATATCTAGCAATATCTTTTATTCTTTCTATTTTTCTCAAAAACTTAACCCTCCTGGTATCATCACATATATGTTATTCAAACAGTTAACAAATATCCTTAGACCTTATTCATTTTCAGAGAGGTCATCATCACTCTTACAAATATCTTTGTACATATTAAACAGTCATGGTGTCAGAAAATTCTTGTTTTACTCCATTGTAGATCATAAATTACTGTAACATCATTCATTCTCATACTTGCACAAATATTGTCATACACTATTGCCATAGCTTTAAGTAGCCATGTATTGATACTATATTCCATCAACATTTTCCACAGCTATTTGTTTATGACTTCTTAGAATCCACGTGTACAAAGTATTTTCTTCTCCATTATAATATGCAATAAATAAAATATGGTACATACATCCTCTTCCATTCTTGAAGACACATACATATAATATTAAACATTTTACTCATTCTTGTAGGTATTTTCTTCATTCTCTCAATTACAATCTTATATCAAATATGTTTCCAGCAATGCTCAATAGACTTATACCCCTTATCATTCTTGAATTTGCATTTCTCAGTCCCCTTTTAGATGGAAATCATTACTTTCTTAACTCCAAGAGTCATTCATTTATGAACCAAATTATTTTGATAAATTTATTATAAAAGTTTAATTATCTTCTAACTGAATGAGTCATTTTTTAGCTAAAAAAATTATACAATAATGAAATATCTTAAGAGTTTATTTAATATAAAATTAGATTTTAAAATGCTCATAATATAACAAATCATTAAATTTCTACAGACTGATTGATTATCATTGATTTCCATAAACATTGTAAATAAATTATATTTATGAAAAATAATAATTTATAATAATGAATGAATAGGTTTATTCACTATAAGTTTTATATCTGTTTCTAATTGTAAATTTCAGAGTTTAATTAATTTGTAACTCATTATCTAAAAATAATAATAAATTAATTGTTTTTTTTCGGTTTGTTAGCAAGAACAAGAATTACTTTCACTTCAGCAGTTGTTGAATAAAACAAAAGAAGAAAGTGATGTAAGAAAATCTTCTGTTATCTTTTATTATTATATAAATTTTAAAATTTATTTTTTTCTTTCAGAATAAATTTAAATCTCTAGAAGAATCTAATCGATCGTTAAATAAATATATTAATCTATGTAATGAGGCAAATAATGAAAAAAGAAGTTTGATCCAGAAATTGGATAAAGCTAATTTAGAAAATAAACAACTTAAAGAGAAAGTACAAGAACTTCAAGAAAAGTTAAATGAAAATTACAGAAAAATGAAAGACAAAGTAATTTTGATAATTATTATTAATATAAAGCAATTAAAATAAGATAATTTATTTAATGCTTTTAAAAACTCAAAAGTATTTATATAGAAAATTTTTAAAAATATCCTATATAAGTGCTTTAAAAAAGACTGATGAATATTTTTCTTCATGAGGCCACAATAGTTAAATTAATGCATAGTGTTCAGAAAATTTAGTATTCTGAAAAATTGGAAAAATTTTAGCTAGTTATCAAATTGAAGGAGAAAGAATTTTGTGATAAGTTCTCCATCCTTGTTTCTTGATAGGATTTTGTAAAATCACAAAACAAAATAAATTTACAAACAAATTTGTTTGGAACATTAAGAGTATAAGAGCATTAAGACTAGTAAAAAGATTTTTAAAGATGATGATAAATGTGAGTTATTTATTTATATAGGATGAACTAAAATCTAAAAATTTGAATAAAGAGATTCAGACCATCACCACCAGAAGAATAAACAAATTGATTCAAACAACCTATAAGGAGTCTGAGGATGATGACGATTTTAATCATATAAAACAAATTATTTTCTCAAAATTTGATCAAAAATGCACTTCCAAAAATCTCTTTAGGAATTTAAGTGAATGTAAGCAAAATAATTTGACTTCTAAAGAAATAATATTAAATGATGATTGTACTATCAAATCCAAAAAGTTGTTTGATCACAATGAGAAATTATTGAATACTGTAGCAGAATCTATTGAAATTGAACATGATTCTAATCAAAGCAAAAATCTTGATGTTTCCACAAAACTGCAAAATGATTCTATAACATCCACATCTGATAATGCTTGCAGAGATGATAATCATACTGAAATAAAATGTTCACCTTCATTGAACCCTACTGTTCCTCAATCTACTGATATTCAGACTGAACTTGTGAAAGGAGAAATGCAACTAATTGATATTAATAACAAAGCTGATAAAAACAATGACAGTCTTTCAGAATATTCCACTGAAAATGGTGAATGTAGTAAATCTGACAGAATATGTACAGTTATAAATTTTGAATCAGTTTCACCGAAAAGAATGAAAATGAATGATTTATTAATTAAGTTTAAATCAATACCTATTGATTCTCAATGTAAAGTAAATCAAATTGGCAATGAAAATCTTAACTTAACAAATGATGGTTATGGAATAAACTATTCTAAAAATATTGAAGAATGTAAATTATTAATTCCTATACCTTCTTTTATTAATAAGGAAATACCACAATTAAAAGAAACCAATATACATAAAGATTCTTCATCCTCTGATTCACATGAAACAGATGATAATATAATTAAAGAATATGAAAACATGGAATCTGCAGCATCTGAATCTAATATATCTTTACCATCAAAAAAATTTTGTAGGAATATATTGGGTGCAACATCTTTGTTATCTATTCTTAGAGAAAAATCAGAATTTTCTGGTAAACGAATCCTTGATAATTCCTTAATGAAGGAATGGAATCCTCCAATGAAAAAATTTAACATCTCATTAGATGACAATTCTGTAAAGTGAAAGCAAACATTCATATTTTTATAATACAAGTATTCTGTTTTAAACTATAATTTATTTAAATTTATTAAATTTCCTCTTCAGTTTATTTTGTTAATACATATATATATTTATTTATAAGTGAATTTTAGTTATATGTGTTATTTATATTGAAAATAATTTTCAAACTGATTATATAGTTTGTATCTTCCATGATATTTCTGATTATCAATTTTTATTTAAATTAACTGTGATAAATTTATATTATTGTATGTAATAATAGTAATAATATATTATTAATTTTGTAACTTTATTATTGCCAATATATTATTTAATTTGATCTATTTAACTGTTACAATGAATAACAATCAATAAATTCAACAAAACTCTTTAAAATATACTTTGTATATTAAAAAGATGCACTAATAGATAACATATACAAACACTTAATAAAATAATGAGAATATCTGTAAAGAATCTAGATATTTATTTTTCATTCCATTCAAGAATTGTTGAGAAAATTAATTTTAAAATTTTAATACAAAAAGTATATAACTTTAATAATTGTGAAAATTGTCTTTCAATTAATTACTTTCAATTTGATTCTTTCAGTCAAAAATAAGAATCAAATTGAAACTAATTAAATGAATGATTTCATGGGATCAATATACCAGTAATTTTTCTGCTAACTATTCAAATATTCTAGATTGGTGATATACAAGAATTTGTGATGTAAATTGAAGTTTTATATGACATTTGTTGTTAATATATTAAGAGCAGGTGGTAAATTATATGCTAATAGTTTAAATTTAATCCTTAAGAGTCATCAAAGTATGGTTTGCAAAAGACTTATCTGGACCATGGAAATTTTGAAATTTTATAAAATATTCAGTAAAATAATGATTATAAATATGTTTTGTTTTAATACAGTTATTTCGTAATATCATTTTTAAGTATAATAATGTTTTTTCCTTTCTAAAGTTTTCAAATAGGTACACGTAATAATACAACACTAAATTTGGTTTTCCTCTGCCATACAATACAACTGAATCATGTATACTTTTAAAATTTATATTTCTGCTTTAACACCAAATATTCAATATTATTGCAAACATAACAAGAAACATAATTTATCATCTGTTATACAGTGTAGTTATAAAGGGCACATGTGCTTATTTTAAATGAAAATTTTTTAGTTACATGTATTTGATATAGTGCAATATTTAGTTTATAAACTATTTAGGAATGCGTTATAGATAATTATAAAATAAAATGTTTTTTTCATTGAGATAAAATATTTTTATTTAGTCAGGCTAGCATCCGAAATATTCTTGAGTGGCTCTTGCTGTCAAAAAAATTAGGGATCTCTCCACTATTTTGATAGAATCACTTTCTCTTCAGAAGATAAGAATGAAATCTGTTTTGTCATGAATTGATATCAGCACTGATAAATGAAAAGAATTAAGCAAGCAATGAAAAGCAGGGTTGCAGAGTCGGATAGCAAATAATCCAACTCCGACTCCATCTTTTAAAAAAATATCTGACTCTTGACTCCCTAAAATTTGTAAGGTCCGACTCCAAATCCTACTCCACCTTTTAAAAAATCCGACTCCGACTCCTACTCCACTTTTTAAAAATCTGACTCTGATTTCCTAAAAATTTTAAGGTCCGACTTTAAATCCTACTCCACCTTTTAAAAAATCCGACTCCGACTCCTACTCCACCTTTTAAAAAAATCTGACTCCGACTCCTACTCCATCTTTAAAAAAAAACTCGACTCCGACTCCTACTCCACCTTTTAAAAAATCTGACTCCGACTCTGACACACTAAAATTTGAAAGGTCCATCTCCGACTCCTGCATAGTTAATATTGTAAATGTATTTTATCATTGCAAGTGATTCTTCTGGCTACTTTACATTAATTTTATAGCACTTTAGCTGTAGATACTAGGTAGGCCTATATTTTCTTACAATTTTTAAGAGAGATTATCCAAAATTTGGGCAGTAGTGGTACGTTGTTACAATTTACAAAATCAACAACTGTGAGATAACAATTAGCAACTTTAATATACTGAAAAGAGAAATGCATGTCCTCTTAAAATTTTACATGATTTGTTTTATTGCTGTTGAAATTTGAATAATAAAAATAATCTTTCACCTTGGAAGCATTTAATCATGCCAAAATTACTTGAAATAGTTACTTCGAAATTATATTTAAAGTTCTAACTAGTATAAATGCTTATTAAAATAAAATTAACACCAGATTAAAAAGAAAAAGCTTTTGTTTAGAGTTTTAAATTTTAATTACATACCAAATAGTCAAATACCAGAATTAAATTTAAACATTATTTCTAATAAACAAAATAGCCTCAGTAAATTCGTCTGTCACTACAGTTCTTTGATCAACTCTGATTAAACGGAGTGTGGATAATAGTCTCTCTATTCCTCCCCAAGTTGGAAACAGAGCTGTAAGAAGAAAAGCAGAATTTTTTACAATTTCAGGATATTTACAGATGGCCTCTCTAATATTTAATTTAGATTTTCTGTCAACGTTCAACTTCTATTTAAAGCTTTGTTATATTCCACCTTGAAATTTGTTATTTTCAATATATTTGTAGGTTTACTTTTTTCAGTATCAGATTCGAGTTTTCTTCTCTGTGATATATTTGTAGGTTTACTTTTTTCAGTATCAGACTTGAGTTTTCTTTTTTGGACGCTGGGAAATGGTCTGCTTGATCCAATAATTTTTCAAAATCAGTTTCATCATCAATATTTGCATTGGACATTGGATTTTTATCAAATTTTAAGTGCTAACGCCTGCATAGGCTTATACATGGGTTTCGCATTTTTACCATTTTTCAAATTCTGAAGTCGGGGAGCTTATATTCAAGTATATATGGTGATTTAGTAAATTTAAATTTAATTCTGATT
Source organism: Olivierus martensii (assembly GCA_000484575.1). Classification (NCBI taxonomy): domain Eukaryota; kingdom Metazoa; phylum Arthropoda; class Arachnida; order Scorpiones; family Buthidae; genus Olivierus; species Olivierus martensii. Next base: position 39,566 of record AYEL01075398.1, on the reverse strand, counting down.
TTTCTTTTATATTTACCATCCAGCAGAGTGAGCAGAGCACTCCTTTGGTCCACTAGAGTAGTGGTCTAAAAAAAAAAAAAAAATCGAAAAACTATCAAATCGATAAAAAGTAATTTCGAAACTTGGATGGGATTCGATTATTATTTTTTCTTTCTATTCGATACAGAAATAATATCGTTAATCAACACGCTTAAAAAAATTATTTTAAACCGATCGAAAATCAATTTTAGTAGAGAGTAGTACTGATGAGGTAATCGTTCCTGTAATTCCTTGCACTTCGCTAAACAGAAACAGAAAATTCAGAGAGAAAGAGAGATTGAGAGATGAGTCTGTTTGAAAAGACTGTATGGCTCATCGACTATCCAATACAGAGGAGTGATACATGAAAAGAAGTCACTCAATTCACTTATTATTCTAATTTTTTTAATTATTTAATTATATAAATTTTTAATTGCAGGACTGATTTTAAAAAAAAAAGTTTGTTTAAAAGAAAGAACTTTCAGTTTTAAATATAATTATAAATGAATACTCAATATGAATCAATAACGCTTACCAAATATAATAATAATTAAATACAGAATCGATTAATTTTAACGTAATTTTAAAATTAATTAATTTTTCGGTTAAAATTAATCTGTTTATTTTAAATTTAATCAGTTTCATTTTAAATTAGTTTTTTTTTCCTCAGTTAAAGTTAATCAGTTTCATTTCAGTTAAAATTAATCAATTTCTTTTTTTTAAGTGCAGATTTAAACATGATCAGTTTTAATAAAAAAATCGATTTCGTGAAATCGATTAATTTTAAGATCTTAATTTCAATCTAACTTTTAGTTAAAATTAATCGATTTATTTTTAATGCAGATTTAAACATGATCAGTTTTAATAAAAAAAAATCGATTAATTTTAGGATCTTAATTTCGATGTAATTTTAACACAAGGAAATTTACAAATTTAATTACTTAAAAGTAATTACGCTATATTATAATTAAAAATAAAAATTGAGAAATCGATTATTTTTAACATCTAAGTGCCCATTTTTTGTACATTAAGGTGGATAAATTTATTGAAAGCATGTATTCATTTAATTGACTTTAAATTAAAGGATCGTCTAATAAAAATTAATTTATTCTGTTTGATTTTTAAACTAATGACATTAGCAATAGGGGATACTCAATGCTTTTTTAAGCAACTTGATATAGGATACGCGTACAAAACACAAAAACAGAAAACTCAGAAGAGAAAGAAAAAAACCCGTATAAAAGCAGTCTTTTATATATTTTAAGCAACTTGATATAGGATACGCGTACAAAACACAAAAACAGAAAACTCAGAAGAGAAAGAAAAAAACCCGTATAAAAGCAGTCTTTTTTATATATATATATATATAATCATCTATAGTGATATCCTTTTTCCTCATTTATCATCCGAGAACAATCAAGTTATCTTTCTAGATTCGTTACAAGCAAATCGTTGTATTCTTAGCAATCAACGTATCACGTGGCAAGCCAGAAGTGAGGTAAGTTGATCATCACAATACCGAAGGGGATAATCAAATATGCTTTATACGTATCTCCTGTCCATCATTTTAACATATCCTCTATCGATTAGTATCTCATGTTTACTAAATTACTTCTAAGCTAACGCAATTAAAGTGACATCTTTTAACTTAAAGTAAATTTACTAAGGTTTTAACAGACAACAAATACCGATTTTAACAAATAAAAACAAGATTTTCGAAGAAAAAATAAAAATCACAACTAAATATATATACTCTGGCCTCGCGTTTCTTTTGCTTGGGGGATAGTCGAGTTCTGTACACGTCAGAAACCGTGTGTTAGTCTGCAACGTAAACACTTTTCTTGAGTGTCAAGTACGAAGTCGAGAGTACTTCCACACAAGCAATTGTTTACTGTATCTAAAGAGAACACACACACACACACACACACAGAAGTTACAAAGTTGTTAAAATGATTTACAGAAACAGTAGAAGCAACTCGAGTTCGAAAAAAAGTTAAGTGAAGCGTTCAAAATCGATTTAAAATCACATCGAAAGGGGAAGAAAAAAAATAATTCAAACAAAACGCGATAAGTAATATTTTTCGTTACAAGATATTTATTCATTTTTGCGTTTTAAATCCATTAAGTGCGCATTATACGCGGTTTATCGATTAAAAACCTATTTTGGCGCTTTAATTCTGCCAAAATCGCTATCCGTTATTTAAAAATAAAGTTTAACTACACACGAGCGAGTGCAATGTATAAGCATATATAGATATTTTGTAAAAGTAATTAGGTTAGTTACGTTTCCCTGTTTTCTTCGAACATGATTTCCATATGACGTCATGCCATTAATGAAAGCGAGGCTTACTAAGACTTCCATATTCATTTGCCTTTAGGAAGAGGGCACGATGTGATTTTTGACCCTAATTTACCGTGTTTGTCACGGATTCATCTTTAGTTACGCCTACATTATTAAAGAAAAAAAAAGTAAAAAAATATTATGCGAAACTGGCTTTCGCTTTTTTGACATTTTTACTATAAATCGTTAAAAATAATGCTAATAAAAATATTCTGTTGATACAAATTCGGCACCGGAACGGTTACTGTAAAAAAATAAAAATTCCAAGTTGATAGTAGTACACACGTTCTTTACAAAATTCTTGTAAAAAAAAGATTTTTTCTCTAAGTTACGATGGAATGCTCGATGCAATATCTGTGCAACGAATATTCCATCTCCGTGCATTTAAAGAATTTATGTCCAGTTATTAAAAAAACTGGCGAATTTTATTTTTTCCCCCCCTTCTAACATATTTATTACAAGGCGTATATAATAGAATTTGATTTTTAACGCATCGTGCCAAAGAGATAAAAATTAGAAATTAGTGCTTTTGCAGTTCGTTTCTTCTTATCATTTTAATAGTTTCCTCCATATAGTTAAAAGTAATTATTATTTAAATTATTTGTACGTTTTTAACTCGTAAAAATGATTTATATAATCGAATTTTTAAGAATTTCTTTCCATAAAAACAAGTTAACGTTTTGCGAAGTTATGTCATCAATCATGTTTTTTAAAAGTTTTATAAACAAAGATTGAAAACTTGTTTTGTGGTTTGAAAACTTGCAGGGGAAGTCGGTCAAAAATTGATGGAAAAAAAAAAATTATTATTATTATATATACGTTTAAACATTTTTGTCTAAAAATATTTTAAATTCGTAGCGAGAGAAGTTCTTGTCAAGAAGTCGATCACGAAGAATAATAATTTTATAACCACAGAAATCATTTATAAATTGCGTATCGATATTGAATTAATTTTATATTTATGTTAGTTTAATTTAATAATTTAAATCTTCTCAGAAATAATAATAATTTCCACAGAAAAAACTCATTTATAACAAATAAATTGCTCGGTTTATCCTAGATTATTCTTACTAATAACGTTTTCCTGATGATAATGTTAAGTCAGGAACTTTATTCGAGAGGAAAAAACTTTAAAAAAATTTTGATTTACAGCAAACTTCACTATAAAGATTAAGTAGAAATGTTTAAAACATAAAAGAGGGATAAAAATTTTTCTCTTCTCCAGACAAAGTATTAGATTAAACAAATAAACTAAAGAGGAATAAAACTTAACCGGTAAAGAATCCTTCAACTCTTTTTTATTACCAAGATTAAAAAAAAAAAGAGTACATTAAAAACTTTCTATTCTCTATAGCCTATACGTGGACGAAGTTCACTGAACTGTTTCAATCATTAGTTTTTTTTTTAAAAAAAAAAGAAAGAAAAAATACATATATAACGATATGGAATAGTAAACCAAGTCTGAGAGTTGTTCACGTGAATATCGACAAAGTTCTTAAAAAGTTTTTATTGCAAAAATAACGAATTTTATTCATAAAAGTTTAAAATATATACAGTATATATATATTTTTCCCCTGCTTAAAAATATTCTTAAACCATCCAATTACTTTACTAATTGATGTTGTTATCGTCGTTTTATGTCGTTAAATTTTATTTTGTCAAGATTAAAATTCAATTAAAAATCTGATAGATTCATCAATAAACAAGTTTTTCTATCTAACGTATAATTATTATTAAAAGATTTTTTTTTTGCAGAAGTTTAAGATGCTCTTACACGAGTTAATTGAGTTCTTCGAGACTTTTGTGCATCATTGATGAAATATAATTAGATGTTCGCAGTTTCCTTTACTTTCATCACGTAGTAGCGAAATTTAATCGTGTGTAATCGATAATTTAAAAAAATAATAATAATTCATCAGATTTTAGAATCAGGAATTGAAAAGAGCAAAGTAACTTTGTTTTTTCCTCTTATAAATTCCATTTTATTTAGTAATTCATCTGTCTTAAGGGAGGAAAGAGGAAGTACTGATGAAGTGGGTGTAAAAGGGTGTCGACTTTGTCCTGAAAGAGATTAATGAACATAATAGTTTGTACAAAAATAAATGATATTTTTCACTTAATTAGTTTCGTTTGAGAAACGAGCTTCTTCTTCCCAGATTATTCAAGAATTTTCAAATGCTAAATGTCTCGAATAATCTAGAGAATTTTATATTCGAATTCTTGAAAATAACAAGAAAAAAAAAAATAGATTGATTCTCTTTTTTCTTAATATATTTTTGGAGAAGAAAGAAATTCTTTGATCCCTGTTGAATTTTCAATTTGTAATTATGGTAAACAGTAGTAGAGAAATGGGAGTTTCTGACCCACATTTCGATAAGGAAATAAGAAAATTCTCAAAAATTAAAATTTCAGCATTGAAAGCTTAAAAATCAAACCAAATTTTAAAGTTCGAAATTTTAAAAATCATCAATTCACCATTTTTTTTTTAGAGAGAAAAATTCTGTGAAATGGTTTCTCATTAGCCAAATTCAATAATGTGAGCTTGATTACCATTTATATAAAAGAAAAAAAGATTAAATTTCAACATAAAAAATTAAAAATAAATCAAAAATCTGGCTCAGTAAGCTTATCATCATCGTCATTTATTATAAAGAAAAGTTATTTGTATGTAACGTACAGTTGATCCATTCTTCATCTATAATTTTATAATTAATTTTTAATGCTGAAATTTAATATTTTTCTTTAATTTTTGAAAATTTGTGGGACGGAAAACCCATTTTTTATTATTATAAACTGTTTCTGAATTTATGAGAGTTTTAAATTTCTTATTTATCCATGTTGCAGATTTAGTTCGCCACGTCTGATACGCATACATTTTGAAAATTTGTGGGACGGAAAACCCATTTTTTATTATTATAAACTGTTTCTGAATTAATGAGAGTTTTAAATTTCTTATTTATCCATGTTGTAGATTTAGTTCGCCACGTCTGATACGCATAAAGTTTCGAGTAATTGAGATTAACAGTTATTAACAACACTAAAATGTAATAACAACGTGGTTATAGTTTGATTTAAATGAGGTTTGTGTAATTTTGACAGGTTACACGCGTAGAATAAGAAGTGATTGCATGATTGCTTTTTAACTTTTCTAAATTTCACTTGAAAACGTTTCCTAACTACATTATATCGTTTCAGACATTATGTTTACAGAATTTTATACATAAACAATACTGTATATCACGATTGTTAAGCATGCAAATTATGCATTATAGCATATATACGTTATTCATGCATGATACATAAAGATGCACAGTATGTCTTTATAGAAAGAGCAGTTAAATATCAAGTTTATAATTACGAGCGACATCCGACTTATGACCATTCTCATTATGAATCCCCGCATTTATGATCATTATTTTCATGCGATAAATCTCTAAATTCCTAAATATATGCCTGCAGTTCGCATTTACGACCGCGTATAGTACAGAATCCATGCATCATCCCAAAACGGGAAGATACAAAATCAAATCCAATGGTTTGCAAATATTAATTGAATGCAATCCTCCAAGTCACTCTTCATTTTGCAGTTTTTTTTCTATATTTCTGGATTACTTTCGCTGTACAACTTTTTATGCATAAGTTCAAGCGCATGCTTATTTTACATAATAAATACTTAGAATAAAACTGTAAAATGTCTTTTTAAGTAATTATTATGCAAAATAAACATTAAATATGAAAGAAAATCACACAAAAAAAAAATGTAAAATGTGTAAACTGTCGTCGAATTCAATGTTTCCATAGGAGCAATGTTAGAAATGATAGTTTTGTTCCCGACAACTTGTTTAATACTCTAAAAATAGCAAAATTAACTATGCCAATGGAATAGAACTGCAAAATGCCTTTTTATTGGCATAGTTCATTTTTGCTATTTTTAGAATATTAAACAGATTATCGGGAACGGAATGTTTCCATAGGTGCAATGTTAAAATGATAGTTCCTATCAGTTTAACATTGCACCTATGGAAACATTAAATTCGACTTACATAAACTCGAATTACGACGACAATGTAGATATTTAGCAATCTTTTGTGATTTTCTTTCATATTTAATGCTTATTTTGCATAATAAACACTTGCAAAGACATGTTGCAGTTTTATTCGATTGGCATAATTAATTTTACTATTTTTAGAATACGCAAATCGTCGGGAACGGAATTATCATTTCTAACATTGCACTTATGGAAATATTGAATTCGATTTACGTAATCTCGAGTTACGACAACAGTTTGGAGACTAATTATGATAACTTATAAAGTGTTTTTTTTATACCTGCAGAATATAAGAAATTTTTATCAATTAAGTTACAATTATGCATGCAAATATTTAAGTTTTATTCATGCATAACAATGATCTGCATTATTTTAACTAATATACTGTTTATACTTAACGTTCATGCATCAAACAGAAAAGAAATAGTTAGGAAAGGACTGATGCGAATAATTAAGTTTAGAATTTGAATTATGAGGATGGATAAACAAACAAGAGAAGGTAAACAGAATGATGAGTAACATCTTACGCGTTACTACATCTAGCATCAGCATAACAATTAATTTTTCTCTATTCTGTATTTACTAAATAAATATGTCCATTATTTATTGTCGACATGCGATCATTCGTTAATCGCTATAATAGAGAAAAACGATCAAACGACAGTCCGTATATCAAATTTTTCTTTTACAATTTCACACCATAATGGAAAAACGTCATTTATAATAAATTATAGGTCTTTAAATGCTACTATGCAAATTAGAATTATCCATATATTACTCCGAATGGAAGAATATATTGGAGATAAATCAAAAGTGACACGTTAACGACAAATTTTTTCTTTTATTTTTTTGCTTCTTTGGCACATTTTTATTGACTTCATAATTGGATATTGAATGATAGAACTAATTACGTAGTTTAGTGACAGAAATGTACGTTTACGTGAATTTATCTAGCGAATTTTCGGTTAAAAATCGGTCGGAACTTCTTTAGTTAACATAAATCTTGGTAAGAATGATTACTCGACAGTATACTGTAATATATAGCTAATAATTTTTTTTTTCTGGTTTTGCTTTCATAATTAGTAACTGAAGAATAGTTTCATCATAAAAAAATTTTTTTTTAAATGCTAAAAAATAAAGAATTTCGGCAGAGTTTCGTTTGATCGCCGAAACAAAACGTTCAGATCGATAAGGAAACGTCGCAACAATCGTACACACACATATAATTTTAACTCTGTATATCTCACTCAAACTTTGCTATTCCCTCAGGTCTGACTAGAAGGAGAGTGAGAAGACGGATATCAACATTCCATTACAACAATTATAGCAAAGTTTGTTCTCATTACTAAACCACAACAGAATATTAAGAACGTCAAGCAGAAAATCAAGTTTGCCAGAATGGCCTAGTGTTATAAAAGATGCAAGTGGAAGATACTGTGGTCACTTTACTAAGCTATAACAACCTAAATGACTCTTTTTAATAACACCATCCTCCTCTGTACGCTTTATTAAGGTTAAGAATATAATTTGCCATAATCCTACTTAACAGATTTCCTCCTTTTTTAAGTTTAAACCATCTTTCCAACTAGTTAACAAGATATTGCGAGTAAATATATACATATATAAATGTATAAATTATATGCAAAAATTTGATTAAATCTGAAGATTACAAGGACACGTATCGTTATATCTTAACATCGATCTTTATTCTTCTAAAGTGTCGGATGGAAGTAATTTTTTCATTTTTGTTTTTTTTTTTTTTTACTTTTATCATCATAGATTTTCCTTCAGGGTACTTGCATTATTCTCGATAGTTTCGCGTAGATAGTGGTCTTCTGCTAGCACACAAACGTGATGTTGCTCCGAAATAGCTTCTTTTAAGATACTTAGTTTTGATAATGTAATTACCATCAATGATAGTTGTATGGTGATGACCGCTGCTGATGTACTCGCTCTGTGTGTGTGTGTGTGTGTGTGTGCGAGTATACAATAAAGATCGGTATTTGAATTCTCTTTCAGTTTCTAGTCATTACGTTATGATTGCACAGTAATTGCCAGAAATGCTTGCAAACCCCGTAATGGAAACAAATATATTCACTAATGAATATGCATGTTTATGAAGAATAGTTTTGAATAACTCGAATTCTATTTGATCTTTTAATTCGTTATAATGGAGGAAATTTCTAGTCAGACTCCTAATGTTTCTTTTATTTAATTCGTTTATTCCTAGTGAAAATCAGAAAATAATAAAAAAAAAAAAGAAAGAAGGAAAGGGGAAAAAACTCATTTTCTTACTACTAAATATTAAAATTAAGTAAATAAATCACGTTTATTCTCGTAAAAGGAAGAAAATTAAACGTGTTTATCTTCATTACTTCGACGTTTATAGTGCAGATATTTCCTTAAAATTGTTGTAAAATGTTAAAATGGTTAACTGCATCGCAACCCGAGTTGTAAACAAAATTCAGAAAGTGATTTTAATTATTAAAATAAATTCTTGAACTGATATAAACGTAAAACTTATTATTACGTTTTGGCATATTTGATAGCGAAGCATATATTTTTAAAGCAAAATTCCGTAAATAATTATTTAGCATTTGAATATAGTTCGAGAAAATATATAAAAAGAAGACGAAAGCTTTAAGTAATGTTATTGTAATCTGATGTTTAAAAGATGTCGCAGCTTACTATTGTAAAGAATGACACGTATGAGAAAATCCCATTCAAAAATGCCAGACTTATATCAATATACTAAGAGTATAAGTCTTGTAGTTGACAGCTTAGTTTCGAAAACTTTTTTGTTGAATAAAGAATTCGAAAGATGCAGTTTTTTACGCTCGCAACGCATTATAAATTCGAAATGAGAAATTTATGATTTCGTTACAGTCTATATTTTACATTTTTCCTATACAACTTTATGCATTTTTTTATTTTTTTAACTCATACGAAAAATCGTTTCGGAACTGCTATAACAATTCTTGGTACTCGCTCTGAATGTTAGCATTTTTAGTATTTACAACGCCAACTTTCCTTTGTTGTAGTTGTTTTTTAGCCTATTTTCCGAAGGAAGATCAAACTTATGAGCTGTCGAGCTGCTGTTTGTCTGTCCATCCATCGCCTGTCTGCGTATTTACAACGCCAACTTTCCTTTGTTGTAGTTGTTTTTTAGCCTATTTTCCGAAGGAAAATCAAACTTATGAGCTGTCGAGCTGCTGTTTGTCTGTCCATCCGTCGCCTGTCTCCACTTTTGAACTAATTAGTATATTTTCATGAAATTTGGTAGTGATGTTCCCTCATTAAAGTCACTATTTTTTTTCTCATTAATTGACATCACTAGCTTCAGCCATTTAAAAATGGCGGACGTTTAAACTTATGCGATATTCTCGTAATATCTCTTGAACTACTTAATAGATTTTTATGAAATTTAACAGGAATGTCAAGTCATAGATGACGATCTCTGTGGCTCATAAATTAACTCTTCGGCTGAACTCACACGAACCACAACAGAACCACGCAACAACCACAAAACGGTGGTTACAGTGTGGCTGGGTTGTGGTCGAAATCAACCACAACCCAGCCACACGGTAACCACCGTTTTGTGGTCATGGTGTGGTTCTGTTGTGGTTCGTGTGAGTTCAGCCTTCATCTAAACCACTTGATCGAATTTTGTGAAATTTATCACAGTGATCAAGTTACTAAAGACGAATTTTAAGTAACATTAATTAATTCTGTAACTTAATTTATTTAAAAATGGCGGACATTCAATCATCTGAAGTTTCTCCGCAATAACTACGGAACTGTTAGATAAATTTTTATGACATTCAGCACATAGATTATGCCATTAAATATAATTCTGATGACATATATTTTAATCCCTTATCACTAATCATTCCAAAAAAAAAAGACATGTTTGGAAGGTAGGCGATTAGTTCTTTCAGAGAAAAATTGATAAAATGTAAAGAAGCCATAAATATAACCAATAACATTATCATAATGCTGAAAGCCTTAGTATATAATACACAAACTAGACAGGAATTAACGTGATTAATAGACTAATAATAGTTCTAGGAGGCATTTTATCATTTGATACTTCCTCAAATATACTGTGCGTATCATATTCTGTGTAATAAATGGACAGAATAAGCTTGTATATTATTAATTTGAACCTTATTCATATCTATATTATGACAATAGGTTAAACGAGCGTAATAATTGTAAACAAGCAAGAGGCGTTCCACAGTTAGATAATCAAATCTTGTCTTATGAAAGTTTCGGACAATTATTAAAGCCGGATTGCATGACTAACAAAGTATAACGATCAAATCTCATGATGACATAACCAAAAATGACCGCAGGCTTATTTGATATAGAGGAGAGAACTAATTCGAAGTAATGAGCGTTACTAATGCAAATAAATGCATAGCGACAACGTCTCTCGATTGTAATGATGAATTACTGATCAAACCGTTTTTTTAAATAATTATATCATTTAAAGATACAAAAAAAAAATTATCATCATCATTACTTTTAATATTTCTTTAATCGTTACAGATTTAATTAAGTATTTTGTAAAATAAATCTGCATCTTTATATAAAATCAATATAAAATGCAGATTTAATTTTATAAAATTCTTAAGGATATAAGAAGAGTAGTTTTTCCCGATTAAAATGAAGTCGGAGACAACGCAAAACAAATCAATGATTTATTAAAGAAGATAAGAGAGAGATTCTACAATTTTTTGGTGTTAGAATGACACCCATGCCAGGTTAAGGTCAACATGCTTGGAGATCTCTACCACGACGATGCTATTAATCACTTCCGAAAAATGCTGAAGGATAGAGAAAAACAATCGATATTAGACAGATTCCTTATCGGAAAATAAATATTAATAGATGAAAATGAAAGACTATGTATGTATATATTATTGTCATTACATATAAATAAACATAAATAAAAAATTATATAATTTCTAACTATGTTTTTTTGGGTCTCCGGAACGAATTAATCAAATTCCCATTAAAACCTATAGTAAATCGATGATCGGTTAACGAACAATTCGGATAGCGAACATTTTCTTGGAATGAATTATGTTCGTTAATCGATCACCCACTATTATAAGATATATAAAGCATAGGTACAAGATGATTCAATGTCTCAGGTAAATAAATTTGTTTGTTACAAACCTAGAAGGATCGACAAATCTAGAGTTTCTGTTAAAAACACATTTACATTTTAGATAACTCAGAAGACTCATGAAATTGCCACATCTTCATTAATCTTCGTTTTCTGCTTCATTAATCTTCTTCTCGAATCTGGAAAAAGTAGTTATAAGAATTATTTGATATTATAATATATATTTAATTATAACTTTAATAGGCAAATATTATAATACTATAAAATCCCCGCTCAAATAAATGAGCGGAAATATACTATTGCGATCTAATCCTATAATACTTTATATAACAGCATATTGTATAATAATAGCTTATCTTGAAAATTTATTTACCATATATTTTATTAAGCATTAGTTGAAATGTGTAGTAATTGCACTGCACGGGAGCCAGTGTAGTCTGCACCTTACGGGCCCCGTGCCCCCGACGGCCCCATTCCACGGGTGGGCGCGCGGGGGCCCCAGGCCCGTGGGATTCGGTTTCATCTCCCCGGTGGGCCCACAGCCCGTGGGAAGATGAAACCACCACGGGCCATGTGTCCACGGGGTTCCCCGTAGGGTGGGGCTGCACCCACCAGGGACCAGGAGGCCCCCGTCGGGTGGGGACCCATCCCAAACGGGCCCGAGCCCTTGGGTCCCGGTTTCATGTCCCCGGTGGGCTGCACCCAGTTTCATCTCCCCATGGGCACTGGGGTCCCCTTGGGGTGGGGCTGTACCCCCGGTGAATGGATAATAATTATGATCATTATATACGTTACGCTTCGTGAAGATCTATAAATAACAAAATGTTTACAAAAATTAATATGCTATAAGATGTTTTAATAGTTATTGCTATAAAAAACATAAATATTTTGTAAATACTTTTGAAATATTTGTTTTTGTTATTATTAAATAGAAAGAATGAAATTCTTTTAAATTTTTTGAAAAGAAAGAGAATTTTGATGATTAATGTTGCGTGCAACTAGCAATTATTTTCTCATCAATATTACAATAGAAATTTGCATTTGTTCCAGCTACATGAATTTTAGTTTATATAATATTTTGGAAAATTTTATATGCTCCTGTCACAAATTCTGCTTTTCTTATTAAAAATTATTAGTGTTTTCGAAATAATATCCGCATATTTTTAACTTTATTTTTAAATTTTACTTTAAAAATTATTAGTGTTTTCGAAATAATATCCGCATATTTTTAACTTTATTTTTAAATTTAGTAAAATTTAAAAATAAAGTTAAAAATATGCGGATAAATTAAAATGTAGAAATTTATATATTTTTATTCTATGCAAAAGAAATCATGTTTATTTTTTATAAATCAATGGAAAACTTTTTGATGAATGGTTATAATTTCTTCCCCAGTGAAGGGGTAGTTTACAGCTTGATGAATGGTTATAATTTCTTAACCCCCGTGAAAGGGTAGTTTACAGCTTGATGAATGGTTATAATTTCTTTATTTGAAAAAATGTAAGGCAAATTTCATTTGAGATATGTAATATATCACCATCGTAATTATGGATTTAGAACAGGCTTAACTGCAAATTCAACAAATCATTTTAGATATGTAATATATCACTATTGTAATTATGGATATAGAACATGAGATGTGTAATATATCACCATCGTAATTATGGATGTAGAACAGGCTTGCAACTCAACATAAAATTTCCTTTAAATAAAACATCCAATGAAAAGGTTAAATAAGGTGAGAAATGGTTAGCTAAACAGTATCCTGTATCATAATCAGTGTAATATATCACCATCGTAATTATGGATGTAGAACAGGCTTAACTGCAAATTCAACATAGCATTTTCTTTAAATAAAACATCCAATGAAAAGGTTAAATAAGGTATGAAATGGTTAGCTGAACAGTATCCTATCATAAACAGTAATAATTTTTATAGCTAAGTAATTCTGTAAAAATCCGATAATAGTAATCTAAAGTTATCTGTTGCCCCTTTCTTTGACACTTAGTGCCATCTATTGATATATATTGGCTAAATAATTATGTAAAAATCCAGTAATAGTAGTGCAGGTAAGCTATCTGTTGCTCCTTACTTTGACACTTAGCGCCATCTATTGATATTTACCTGTTGCCCCTTTCTTTGACACTTAGCGCCATCTATTGATATTTATTGACATAAAATAAAAATTCGGCTCCTAGGACCCTAAAACATGGCCAAACAAAAAAATATCTATTGTCGCAGACATCAGAGAATTAGGCCTTTCTAACCATATTTTACTTATAGAAATTGGTACAGTGGTTCGTCCGAAAAAGGGTCTCCAGCATTAGGCCTTTCTAACCATATTTTACTTATAGAAATTGGTACAGTGGTTCGTCCGAAAAAAACTCTCCAGCCAGCCACGTTTGACTAATTATAATATAGAAGTTAGATGTTTTCTTGTATGACTGCTAAAATAAAATATAGAAATTAAATATGGAAATATGGAAATTTCGGCTCCTAGGGCCCTAAAACATGGCCAAACAAAAAAATATCTATTGTCGCAGACATCCGAGAATTAGACGTTTCTAACCATACTTTACTTATAGAAATTGGTACAGTGGTTCGTCCGAAAAAGGGTCTCCAACCAGCCACGTTTGACTAATTATAGTATAGAAGTTAGATGTTTTCTTGTATGACTGCTAGATGGAAATTAAAATACATTGTTTATAAAAACATTTTATATTTTTTGATTAATATTTTTAATTATATTTAAATTTAAATTTTTAGAATAACTGATCTTCTAAAAATAAAAATGCACCACGCAAAATTAAATAATTCAACACATCAATAAAATTATAAACAATGATTATACGGATATTTTAATTTCTGTGTGCTTTTAATAATTCGTCCTTTATATATGTTAGTTTAATAAATAACAAAATTGCATAACATATTGTTTATATATGTTCAAATATAAATAATGATGTATATAAGTAATTGAAATATATTCTTTTATTTACAAAATCTTTTGGTTTAGTTTATCATTTATGGAATCTATATTTTTGTAATGCGCAACATAAGATATTGATTTTTATACTGCTTAATAACTTCATTTAGAATAGTGAGTTATATTATTACTCAGATATTATACATGTAAGTATAACGTTCTTGTTCTTTTATATTTTCTGGTTTTCAGAAAATATAAAAGAACAAGATCATCTTATAATAAAAGAATAAATGGAAAATCAAAATTACTTCTATATCTAAACCATTTTAAATTGCTATAATAGAAGTTCTTTTATGTTTTCTGGTTTTCAGAAAATATAAAAGAACAAGATCATCTTATAATAAAGAATAAATGGAAAATCAAAATTACTTTTATATCTAAACCATTTTAAATTGATATAATAGACCATATGAAATCATAACTAATCTTTAAAATTTTATAATAACAACTTCAAATAAAGAACTTTCAAAGTTCATAATTATTTATGCATTGATAAAAGTATACTAATTAAATAAAATAAATATCTTAATTAAATAAATAAATATCTTATATAGTTAAATTTAAAAATTTAGTAGTTTAATGCTGAAAAGTATTATAGTATATATCATGTATTTTTATCTTATTCGAAATAAAAGGGTAATAATTATTTAATTATAGTAGAATACTATATTTTCTTTCTCAATTTTTAATTCTTACTTTTCAAGTTCATTCATAACATCCTTCAAATGTGTGTTTCGAGTCTCAGATAACGGCAACACTAAGAATGCAGAAGTAATAGAAATTATACCTATGATAATGAATGGCATTCTCCAATGAAATTTGTTACTCTGAAGATATAAAATTTTTATTTTTTTAAATATGAAATCCGGTATTTGGAAAAAGTAATATTAAATCCGACTTACAGATTCTTTTAAGAAAGGAGCAAGAATAGCTCCGATTCTTCCAATAGACGAACTATATGTTCAAATATAAATAATGATGTATATAAGTAATTGAAATATATTCTTTTATTTAGAAAATCTTTTGGTTTAGTTTATAATTTATGGAATTTATATTTTTGTAATGCCCAACATAAGAAATTGATTTTTCTACTGCTTAATAACTTCCTTTAGGATAGAGAGTTATATTATTACTTAGATATTATACATGTAATTACAATGTTCTTGTTCTTTTATGCCCAACTGGTGTCAGAAATCCTGACTAAGGCATTTAAGGCTTAAGCCTGTGCCTGACAACCCGAAGGCTCCACAAATAAATGCGCAGGAAGTAAAGCACCTATATTTGCATTAAACATAAGGATACATTATTCTATGAGACCTGCAGACAATAACAGGATTTTGGCCAACATGCAATCTGTGGGGTGAGCAAGGATGGTTAATCAGATCTCTCAGGCAGAATAACACAGTGATTACGAGTAAGAGTAACATTTATAACAATATTTTCGCTCCTCAGAGGAAATCCGCTAATAAACGCGAAACTGTCGCGAAAATCGAATTTGTGGTTACAAATAAATTTTCGCGAATAGGTGAATCCGGGAATACTAGATTCTACTGTATATAACTGATTTTCAGAAAATATAAAACAAACAAGATCATCTTATAATAAAAGAATAAATGGAACATCAAAATTAATTCTATATCTAAATTATTTTAAATTACTATAATAGAGCATATTAAATCATATCTAATGTTAGAATTTTATGATAGTTACTTAAAATAAAGAAATTTCAAAGTTCATAATAAATTATTCATTGAAAAAAATATAGTAATTAATTAAATAAATAATTTACACGATATTTTTTTATAAGTAATGAATTTAATTTAGAAATTTAGCAGTTTAATGATGAAAAATATTACAGAATATATCATGTAACTTGTATTTTTATCTTATTCGAAATAAAAGGGTAATAATTTTTTAATAGTAGAATACTATATTTTCTTTCTCAATCTATAATTCTTACTTTTCAAGTTCATTCATAACATCCTTCAAATGTGTGTTTCGAGTCTCAGATAACGGCAACACTAAGAATGCAGAAGTAATAGAAATTATACCTATGATAATGAATGGCATTCTCCAATGAAATTTGTTACTCTGAAGATATAAAATTTTTATTTTTTTAAATATGAAATTCGGTATTTGAAAAAAGTAATATTAAATCCGACATACAGATTCTTTTAAGAAAGGAGCAACAATAGCTCCGATTCTTCCAATAGACGAGTAAGGCCTTATTTCCTCTTTAAAACACTAATTACAATAGATATCTGTTCAATCAGTTGGGGCTACGTGCCATTTATTTTTTCTGTCGTAGGGGTACGCAGTCAAAAAAAGTTTGGAGACCACTACACTAGAGTTAAGTATCAAACGGAAAATACACAACATTGGCTGAAAGGGGCCAACAATACTGTACTTAAAAAAATTAAAATGAACTCTTATCAAACTAAATTAATATGTTACATTGGCATTAGGCCAGTGGTCTCCAAACTTTTTTGACTGCGTACCCCGTAAGACAGAAAAAATATATGGCGCATACTCCCAATTGATTGAGCAGAAATCTATTATAATCAGTGCTTTAAAGAGGAAATAAGGCCTTATGTAATATCTAAAAACCTATAATTGCACATTATTTTTATTATAAACAAAGATACATATTTATTTTTCTTATTACAATTTAATGAGAACAATGGGCTTGCATTTGTTTAATAATTTCTGAAAATGCTGGTTTGATGTTATCTGATACTGCGATACAAAGGTCTGGTTCTAAGTTTAATTTATTTCGATATTTGATTTTAATACTGAGTGATCTAGAAGCTTGTAAATCTACAAACAATATATAAAAATTGTTTTCACTGTACCCCCAGATATCGTCTCGCGTACCCCTTGGGTTACGTGTACCCCACTTTGGAGACCACTGCCTTAGGCTACCTTCAATAACCTCTTGCATTGTCTGTTATCTTAGGCTACCTTCAATAACCCTCTCGCATTGTCTGTTTTTATTTTTTATATCTTGATGTGTAAGAGTGCTAGTCTTGGCCTATGAGTTAGGCTATGGATTATATTTTAATCATTAATCAGAATCCTATGCCTAAGTTTCAGTTCGGTTTAGACCCTAACACTTTAGCCTAAATATGTCTCCAAAAGGCAAAAATTTATCACTTGTTGAGATACATAAATTAACTAATAACACTATAGGGGCCTTTTCATAAATTTAGATAATTGATATTATTCATAATATACTATCATTAGCTGTAAATAGTTAGAAATGATATATATAGCTCTAGCCCTAGGTAAATAGGAACTTAAGGAGTCGGGAGTCGGTTGTTTTTCCGACTCCGATTCCGATTCCCGACTCCGACTCCACCCAAAAACCTCCGACTCCCCGATTCTGACTCTGCAACCCTTATGAAAAGTGTTATCTTGAAAAGGCAACTCAAATGATCGTTGTCCAGTTAATCAGAAAATATCATGAAATTTTGTAGATTATCCGATATGGTCATATATTAAATTTTTTATATAATCAAGACCACAAATTCATTAAAAAATAAAAATTTTCTCATATGTTATTTCACATTATAAACACAGTATCTAAATTTACATCATGTTCATACCTAACGGAAACCGTGAAACCCTTAAAGATATACTGTGGTTCCATCTGTATTTAAATTAATACAGTAATTTTAAAGTTTGCATTATCCTAATTAATTAAGGAATGTAATCTTTAACACAATCGGGATGGTGATTTCTGGATGTGTATAAATCTATGAATGAATACTCAAATTCTTGATACTGTATTAATTTAAAATAATTAGTATAACCAAATGAAGATATTGTAGAAACGAATTTGTTTCACCTTTTCTGACCATATTGATCACATAGTTGAATCTAGAATAATTTTAAGCATATTTTTCCGATAACGTCTTCAATCTCAAATATTGACTACCGAAAAATTCCAGTAAGTAAATTGAAAAAGCTACATTAAATTATTGATATTTTTGTTGTGTTAAAATAATACAAAGTCGAGTTACGTTTGATATCACCACAGTAATAGTGTACAGTTGTGATGGGCGAATCATTCTTTTCAAGGAATCGATTCATTTGAATGAATCCAAGGCTTGAATCAATCTGATCGAATCACTGGTGAACGAACCATTACCAGTGTGCAGTACTTATGGTGCATTTTTAATTATAAACAAAGATTTTGACGAATTTAATAAAGCTTTTAATTCTTAAAAGTTTTATTTGACATTTTAAACATGGCGAAATACAATAATTTTCAGTTTTAAAGATTTTCTCCAGTTTTCGAGTGCTCGCCTCTTCAAAATTTGTTTTTAAAAGACTCTGTAAAGAAATTAAAAATTGGTAAAAATTATATTATTAGAAAGAAATTGAGAAAATTTCCATTAATATTACACAATTTAAAATTGCCTGATAAGTACAGTATATGAATTTCAATTCCTATTTTAATTAGTTACTGTATGGAGAATGCACCGATGATAAAGATTGATTTAGAAAATTTTCAGATATCGGATATATTTTAGTCCACTAATTGTTGTTATTCTATTTTATTGTTATTAAATATAGTTTATAAAGAAAAACAATGTTTTTCTTCTATCATCATACTAATTTTTTGCACGTTGAAGCTTTCACATCTTTCCAAAATATGATACTACATTCATTCTAAATCAATTGCTAGTTTATATGGAATAGATAATCAAAAACACTCTGAAAACCTATATATTAAAAATACTATTTGTTTTTACAGTTTCAAATAGTGAAAATTACTTCAAAAATGATGATAGATCTGAAAACCTATATATTAAAAATACTATTTGTTTTTACAGTTTCAAATAGTGAAAATTATTTCAAAAATAATGATAAACTGGAAGAAGAAGAAAATTGTTTCAGAAGATATTTAGTATTATTGTAAGGACCTATTTAAGAATAATTATGCTTTTCTGTTTTCTTTATTAATTTTTTTTCCAACGAGAATCCAATCTAAAAATGAATGCAAAAAATAGAATTTAATTTCTAATCTTGATTCGATTCTGTTTATAAATTGCAAAATATACAGTAAATTAATCTGATATGAAAATA
The DNA here is from genome assembly GCA_000484575.1 of Olivierus martensii. Taxonomy (NCBI): domain Eukaryota; kingdom Metazoa; phylum Arthropoda; class Arachnida; order Scorpiones; family Buthidae; genus Olivierus; species Olivierus martensii. The sequence goes on along the minus strand of AYEL01075398.1, from coordinate 19,948 downwards.
AAATTAAGCCATTTGCTAATGTTTGTTTACAATTCTATTCAAAAGCGATAATTTCGTGTCCTTTGTTGTTTTATTAAATTCTATATGTGAATTGCCCACATAAAATAGTGGAACATCGAATTTTGGATACACACTTCCTTTTTTTGATTGTAGAAATAATATTTTTAATTTATTGTTTAAATAAATAGAAAATGTTAACGTGATCCTGGGTTGAATAACTAAAATAACAATCTCTAGTCGAATTAAAATCGTCTACTTTTCCAATGTCATTTATTTTTCTTTTATTTAGCATTTGAATCCATTGATTTTATGTACCGAATTTTAACGTTAATTTAAACAACATAATTGGCACGATGACGTCATAATTGTGGCGACGTGACGCCATCTTGATATTTATTAATACATCATGGTGACAGATATTACGATAGGCAACCTGTATGTTACCTGTATACTTTTAACACTTAGCGCTATCTATTTTAAAAAGATAAAATTTTGATAAAATTAAATGCAATCCTGTAGGATTAAACAAATCTACAGGATTTAATTATGCGGCGTCGAGGCGACATTAATGGCAGAACATAACTACCAAATTTCATGGAAATATGCTAAATAGCTCAAAAGTTATTAGTGCGACACACAATAGACATACATAAACTCTATCTTATATGCCTCTAAATTAATCTTACTTGTTAGTTTAATACTTACATTTGTAGCATTCTGACGAAGGAACACATTCGTCACCTTTTCTGTAAAGATTATTGGTACAGTAACATCCAGGTCCTTTAATTTTAACTACTACTATCTCTTTTAAGAACGCACAAGTGGACTCGTAACCGCACGAACTCCATTTCATCCCAGGAGGACAGAGCGCTAAATATATAGTGATTCTCAATATTTGAACCCATTCGCTCTGTTATGAAATAGAAATAAAAATTTAATTCTTACTGCAATTATAGTGAAGAAACAATTCTGTTTGTGTGTTTTCATCACACACTTGTTCGCTAAAGAAGTATTTTAAAGCTTCACATTTGCAGATTGTGTCATTCAAAGATGGCGTGCAATCGCGATGAATACTCTTGGCGCAAATACCTATAATCGAATTAAATTTCTTTTCCAAGAAGTATGAGGATTCGATGCCACAGGCCACATATACGTCTTCACTAAAAAAAAGTAAAGATTAATAAATATGTAGACATTGTTAACTCACCTGGTATATAGTGTTGTACATTGGAAGTATTAACGCATATTTATTATATTAAAATTATAATAATGAAATTTTTTGTTACTTAAAATTAGAAATTTAAAAATCAGAAGAGTTTTACCTAGTGGCTAGGCAAATTTCATTGGTTTTTTCGACTACGCTTTGATTCAGTTTACTTTCGGAAGTGCAACCGATGTTGAAACTAGACCACTCTAAACAAAAGTCGTTTTCGTATTTTATGCAGCTACCAAATTTTGAACGGAAATCACCAGTTATGGGAGGATTATTAAGAGGACCACATAATCCTTCCAGACGATCTTCTAAACACCGATCTACCTGAATGTAAATAAACCTCTCTTTAATTCAAGAATATGTTTATGCTATTTTATATCTAGGCAAAATGCCCGATATTGCCATGAATTTCGGGCACAATTTTTCCCGATATTGTTGTAATTAAATGATGTCTTCGTGACATTATTAATGATGATTATGTGATGTCATCGCGTATTATATCAAGATGATTTCTTATATCGTGATATTTTGTGACGTCACCCATTGTAACATTACTGATGACTTCTTGACTATTGGATAACTTATGAAATGAATAGTGGTACCATGGTTAACGACGAGTTTTTGAAAGAAAAATATGGCTTGGTTAACGACACATGCTTTAGTTAACGACTCCTGATATGTGATGTCATCGCGTATTATATCAAGATGATTTCTTATATCGTGATATTTTGTGACGCCACCCATTGTAACATTACTGATGATTTCTTGACTATTGGATAACTTACGAAATGAATACAGTGGTACCTTGGTTAACGACGAGTTTTTGAAAGAAAAATATGGTTTGGTTAACGACACATGCTTTAGTTAACGATTCCTGATTATGTGAATTTCCGACAAAATAGAGTTCTGTAAATCTGGGGAGGAACGGTGTCGGACTTGTTACAAAGGTTCGGAGAGAACTCCGACCTTTGTAATGTTTTGTAATATATTTCAGATTTGAACAAAAAAGTCTGATTATAGAGTGAGGATTTTTTGGTATAATCACCACCATCTTGAAATACTACTGTAATAACTATATAATTTACATTATATTGGTTGCTAGAACGTTCTGCTATCATATTGTTAAAATTATTGAAGAGTTTTTGAAATTTCATGAAATTTGAAAATGAAATTTCATGTTCGTAAATACAAATGTTCATATCTTGAGGAGAGGCATATATCAAAATTTTCTCTAACAAAATAAAGCAATGTGTACTTGAATATAAGTTCCCCAACTTTCAGTGTTAAAACAATTTGATATTCATTGAAATAAATAAATTCTAAACCAAGTATTTCCAGCCAATTTAACCTCTAGTGTAATAATTCTGAATTAAATTTGTAATTTTGATGATTAATTTTTAAATCAAGGCTATGGGGCCACTATCTGTTGAGTTAATTATAACTCAACAGATATAGCCTTGATTTAAAAATTATCATTAAAATTACAAATTTAATTCAGAATTATTACACTAGGGCCATGGTGGCGAACCTATGGCATGCAGAACAATTTTGGTGGCATATATAGATATATACACATACACATATACATACACAGAACATAAAGCTAAAATTTTATATTTTCCAAATTTTCGTGGCGCAGAAAATTTGCGTTGTGACCATATAACTCTTAGTCACTTTTATTCTACTCTCAATTGTGCATATGCTGTTGTGGTGTTAGTCAATTTAATCATTTTTGCTTCTTTATGTAACTCAACTGAAAATCTTTTAATTGTATTTCAAGTTCATCCAACTTTAACCAGTCAAATGTTGTTACAATAGGTGCAGATAGCCTGAATTTATCAGGATACATGATAAATTTTGTAGTTTCTGCAAATTGTCTAAACTGAGTTAATCTTGATGGAAACTCACTGATTATACAGTTAATAACTTCTGAAAATTCTGTAGTCAGTTTAGCTCCATCTGGTTTTTCATGAAAGTTCAAACCTGTGAATAATTTTTTCAAATTTGGAAAATATTTGAAGCTTTTAGAAGCGATGTCTCAATAAAATATTTGAAATTTTGTTTCAAATGCCTGAATTAGATCAAACATGCCAATGATAGATAGTCTTATTGACACCTTGTAATTTAACATTTAATTCATTCAAATTTAGGTATAAGTCTGCCATAAACATTAATTTTGAGATATATACAGTGAATTCTGCTTAATTGGGACATGTCTGGCCAAGCCATTTTGTCCCAATTAAACGAAGTAATGATAAATTCTAAAATAAAATACGTAATTCGTAGGTAAAAAATAATAATTAGGTACCTATTTTAATGATTTCCTAATTATTAGTTTTTTATTGATCTCCGTCTTCAATACTGGGCCACTGATATTCACGCCTCGCCTGCTAACTATAGAAATCCATTGATCTAATGCTTCTTCAACTTCTGAATCCTTTCATCACCCTTTCTTTTGGATATTCCTGGAATTTCTTTCTGTAATGCCCACTCCTTACGCAGTTGATTTTCTTTTTGTAGGAGACGCATTTTATTTCAGCGAGTCTACGATGGCTTGTATTAAATGGCTTGCTTTTAATTTTATTCAGCCAAGCAACTTTACTTGAGTGTAAAATCCTTTCTTGACATCTTGGCAAAGATTAGTGTATGTATGTGTAGCCATACTGTCGAAAAATCTCTAAAATATATCAAAAATTGAAAATTCCTTTTCTGCTACTGTCCCAATTAAGCGAAAAGTTGTCCCAATTAAACGTTTAAATTTTGTATTAGTTTATTAGTTTGGTTTCCGTTCTTTGAGATTTGTCCCAATTAACCGGTTCCCAATTAAGCGGAATCCACTGTATATACATACATATTCCTATAAAAAACTATCTGGCATGTTAGTACATTAAGAAATATAACTTTTTAAATGTTTGGCACGCCAGCAGAAAAAGGTTCGCCACCCCTGCACTAGGGGTTAAATTGGCTGGAAGCTGGAAATTTTTGGTTTAACATTGTTGTTGTTCTAGTTTCAATTAGAGTAAATAAATTTTTTTATGAAATTAAATAATTAAAAAATTTTCTAAATCCAGTTCACTATTGGAGTAAATAAAACTACTAAGAAAAAAATGGCATTGAAAGGTCATAATGAAACATAAAGAAAATGCTCAATAGAGAGTAGGACACAATTAGATCATATGTAGTTGTTTCTCTACAACATGATTTTATTGAAGTGTTTGTTCAGCAGAAAAATCAAAGAAATGTGAAAATTTTTCATCATTTTCAAATTTAAACAAATATTTAACAAAGTTTAAATGATAATAAATTGGAATCAAAACATTCAACAGAAATTTTGCTGCAACTGACACAAATAAAGCCAACCAGATATGCACATAATCATCAGAAGTTCAAATATGATGTTCAAAATCAAAAGTAAAATAATAATCATGCATTTTCTAAGTACTTAGAATTATCAGAAAATATATGAACTGTCAATCAAAAAAAATCAGAGATAGCTATATTTCCATTTAATATTAACTGATATATGAATTAGAGCACTGTATTTACTCATTAAAAAAAAATTAATCTGCACTTTCCTGATCTTATTTGTGAAGCACCCAATAAATTAATATTTTTGAATTTATTTAAATATGAACATTTACATACATTTGTATATTTTTAATAATATAATCAAGACAAATAGGCATTTTTAGAAATAGTTCATCTAGTTGCCATAGATGTGTTTCTAGTGCAAAGAAGAGACAATGCAACCATTTTATATATTTTTGATATTTGTGCAGTATCCAATATTTTAAATACCTAAAAATATTAATTTATGTACAATCATACATTCATATTTTAGCAAAAAAAAAAAACAAAAGAATTAGTAAGATGATCATCATTGTTACAAATATGACAAATCATGTGGCTGGTGTGAAGGCACAACAGGAATGCAGTGCAGCTCAGGTATTGAATCTTATAATATTTTGAAAATTTTCCTATTTTTGTCATCTAGCCATGTATAAGTTGACTCCTCTTCTTCAAAAATTTTTTTTCGGAAAAACTTTTCAGCTTATACACAAGTGCATACAGTATATTCTATGTAATAAGTTAAAAATTTATGTAATTATTTTTTATAAAAATCATTTAAATCAAATACATATAGTTCTTGATTTTGCATTTATTATTAATAATAATAATTGTAAACTAAATAGCAATTTTTTTTCACGTAATACATTAAAAATAAATATCTCCTCCTCATATCTTCCCTTGACAATTTAAAACTTAAAAAATTTTCCATAAATTTTAATAGTAAACATGGGTTATTTTCTCATCAATCAAATTTTATCATACTAATGTTAAATAAAAATGAATAAAACAATAGTTTATTTGAAGCAGATATGGTGGCCAGAAACATATTACTACCACTTAGGCTATGGCTATGCAAACATGAGAGTGCGAAAGGTTTGCCGAGAGCGACTGAAGGTGAGAAAACAAGTTTCTCGCAAAATATAACTCTTTCATAGCTATCGCTAAAACTATCATGCAGTAGCGTGAACTGTGTTTGCGACTAAACAAAGGGATAGACGTAGACGACTACTTCTAAGATAAACATTATTATTAATAAAGTTGGATATTGATTATTTCTCGGTTTTTGTGTTCAATTAATCGTTTATCCTAAATTTCGGGATAAGCAAATACACAGTTAATTAATTTTTCTATTATATGAGATTGTTCTAGCTTATTACAACTAATAATTAACCAGTCTTCAGCACTTGTTTAAGCGAAAAATATATATAGATATTTTAATATTTGTCAGAATTTTTTTCATTTTTTTTGCAGTCGTCATCATTTCTTTCACTTAAACAAGTGCTGAAGACTGGTTAATTAATAGTTGTAATAAGAAGCAAAAGTATATAATGAGTATTTTGTTCTAGCTTGTTGAAGGCATCTATGTTGGAAATGAAAACAAGGTAGGAGAGATTGCGCAGGTGCACAATATAGCAAGAAGCATCAAACCGAGTTGGATGTAAGTGAGAAATACTTTTTCATTCTCGCTCACAAGATTTCTTAGCTTTTGCTCATGTATAATTGCACTCTACGAGAACGATAAAGCCAGAAATCTTGCTCTCGCTGCTAAATTAGCGTCTGCATAGCTGCATCCTTAGTTTACCATTTTGATTTTTCCCATTTCTTAACAGATGATTTAAGTTTCTACTATAAACCTAGTAGCACTATATTGTATAAGCTACATATGTAGGTTTTTAAATGCTGTATTTATGAATGTTTAGCATTTATTTATTGCAATTAATGTTCATATTTGAAAATAAACTCAGACCTGGAACTCATAAATGAGAATTATCTGTACTAATAATAATTAATAAAAATTATTAACATTCTAAATTACTGACTGTAAATTGAGTGCTAACTATTGCCTTAACAAAAAACTTGGAAATAAATTTGAAAAAAGATATTTTCTTTATTTGCTTAATTGGCTATTTTGCTTTCAGTAAGGCTTAATCAGTTCAGCTATCCAGAAAAGTATACAATACAAATTTTACAGTTGATATAATCAAATATTAATTGTAAACTAAATAGCAATTTTTTTTTTTTTCACATAATACATTAAAATTAAATATCTCCTCCTCATATCTTCCTTTGACAATTTAAAAAACTTAAACTAAAACTTAATAAATACAGGTGTTCCTCGCTTTACATGATTGATTGGTTCTATGAAATAATTGCATAACACGAAATCGTGTAAAGTGAGTTGAATTTAACATAGATGAGATAGGGATATGGATTTCTTTGGAAGGATAAAAAAAAAATTAAAATTTTATACTTGTGAACAAAAGATCAAATTTTAACAAATGAATTATTTAAACTTAAAAACAAAGCATGCAAATTTTAATGAATGAATGGTTGGATGAATAAATTTAATTAATACAAGTCATAAATAACTAAACACTACATAATTCTGACAGTCTTCAATTTAATGTTGAATGGACTGGGTCTAGTGAGTCCAGATCATCACTCTCTTGCTCTCTTGAAGTCTCTGGGATGATATGTTGATAATCTTCAATTTTTTTTAAGAAACAGTTGAGACTCAGCTGACGGGCAGCATTCTCCTCCTCTCTCTCTCATAAAGTTCTTTGTAGCAAGCCAAAGAATTCTGAATTTCTCTCGCAATTTTGGCACTTAGTTTCATTAGGATCATTTTCTTCAATTATTCTGACAGCACTGTCAATATGTTTAAAAAATTCAGTTATTGTTTTGTTGAAAGTTGTTTGTTGGGCTCAGCAACAAAGGGCTTTCATCATTCATGTTGTTTTCTATTTCCAGAAGCTCTTTATTAGTTGAGCTCTGATAAGTAGTACTTGAGCAGTTCATCCACATGAGAATTTTTAAACAAATTTTTTTTTTTTTAATTTAAAAAGTTAATTTACTTTTTAAAATTGTGTTATAGTGAAAACTCATAAAGTGAGATTGCATATAGTGAGTGATATCTGTATCTCTTCTTGATCCTTCCTCTATTCCTTGACAATATGTCCTCCTCATTGAATAAATCAATAAGAAGGTTAAATTATATAAACTAACTTAACTGCTCTTCTAGGCTTATACATGTATTAGACAATTCAAACTTAGCCCAAATGAGCAGGCCTATTTAAACATAAATACTTTATTCACGAGGAACGTTTTCGGCTTAACTCAGCCCTTTTCAACTCAACAAATACAATTTTTGTTTTGGAATATAGAACTTAGAATACAATACAAAAATTCTAACATATTTAAATTTAAAAATTCTAAACACATTCTAATATGCATACGTAAACATATACGTTAGCAATATATACAAATTAATTAAAATTTGATATAGATAAAAATAAATGTTTTTTAATATTTTTTAACAAGATTGCTATTAGAAATTTTATTAAATAATAATGAAAAGTTCTTTTTAGGCATGCTTTTAACTCTTCTCTCCTAACGCAAACTTCCATGCTTGGGGTAGGTCCAAGGATTGTCTTTCGTTTATCACCTTGCCTCTCTTACTTCCTTGAAAAATTTTTATCTCTTCTGCTATTTTTAACTCTTTAAGGTTATCAACTTTTTTAACTACTTTCGCTTCATCCCACTTTACTTTTACGTCGTATTGATAGGCTCTTCTAGCTAGCGCTGTGGTTAGTCTTCAGTGTTTAATATCCGCCTCGTGTTCCCTTAACCTTTCACTCAAGTTCCTTGCCGTTGCACCTATATAAACTTCATTCTGGTTGTTGTCGTTATTAACTAAAGGAATTTCATAAATGCCGGTTTGCTCTACTTTATCATACGTGTCTTTGATATTTCTTAATCTACTCCATATCGTGCTTCCTCTTTTGAATACAGGTTTCTTCTGACCATCTTTAACTAATTTCTTAACTGTTCTTGAATGCCTAAGGCTTTCCGTTAGCACTTCATGGCTTTGCTCGTTGCTTCTCTACTGTAGGACCCGTTCTGTTTTAATAAGTCCTGTTCAACTTTCGTTTCTTTCTGTCTCGTTCTTAATTAAAACAGAATGGGTCCTACAATAGAGAAGCAATGAGCAAAGGCTATGAAGTGCTAATGGAAAGCCTTAGGCATTCAAGAACAGTTAAGAAATTAGTTAAAGATGGTCAAAAGAAACCTGTATTCAAAAGAGGAAGCACAATATGGAGTAGATTAAGAAATATCAAAGGCACGTATGATAGAGTAGAGCAAACCGGCATTTATGAAATTCCAATAACTAAGGACACAAGCACCACTAGCAGTTGAGAAATAACTTAAATACTTTAATTAGTTGAAAACATTAGTTATTTTTACCAGCTTAACGTGTCTACAACCCCGGATGCTATGACTTAATCGCATGATCGGCTCTATTGATATTGTTACATATTGTTTTACTTATTTATTTTTGTTACATTTTTCTTCTTTATCCTAATGTATATTAATTATCTCGAGTTTTTATGTTGATTTTAATGAAACCTTAATGTAACTTGTAATTTAATTTTTAATTTTTTCTATAGAACGTAAAGCGTTCTTTTAACGACATTTTTGTTCTAAAACGCCTTTATAATTGAATGAATGTAAGAAAGCCTGATGATGACTTTAATTAGTCGAAAATGTTAGTTTATTAAAGTATTTAAGTTATTTCTCAACTGCTAGTGGTGCTTGTGTCCTCAGTTATTGAAGTAAGAGTATAAGCAGTTAACGACGGTGCCGCTGGAACGGATTACCGTCGTTAACCAAGGTACCACTGTATTTCACATTTTCTTAGAGAATCTAATCTTTCAGCTGGGTGGGATGCTGACGAAATTGATTTATTGTTCAGAAGAATAAATAGTGTGTAATTGTCAGTTATGATTTTTTTCGAAAAATTAATGGATACCATGATATATTTGATATTTATAGAAAACTATAAATGATTATTACGCAACAATGAATATACATTTTATGACAAAACCTGAATAATAGTAAATGATACTGTAGATATTAACTGTTATTGTTACAGTTAACGTATAATCAGTTTTTTATTAACAGAATAAACCAACTAATTAATGATCTGATTCGTTGAAATTAATTTAATTAAAGAAAATTTTGATTATTTTATAATGAAAATTATGAATTATAAAATGTATATTACTTTTTGATAATTTTCTGTTATTTCTGTTACTTTTTAGTTTGGAAAATGAGTGATTCTTGATTATAATTTAATCAATTAACTTTTAAATAATTTCTCGAAAATTTTAAAATATTACTGTATAATTTCATAAATATTTGAATGAAAATTTGCATCCTGTACTTAATAAATATGGTTTCATTTGATTATTAGCGACAAACCTCGATATCCACATGATTAAATTTCTTCCATCGGACCAAAAATCCATATTTTGTAGATAGAATATATATAGTGTCTTCGGTTCGGTGTATGATGAAACCTAGATTACTGCCCATCAAAGGATCAGAAGGAGTAACGTAGACGTTCCTGGTGGGCTTATTACCATCTTGTAAATGAACAGCAAAGTCTGTAGTCAACCCAATTAGTATATCGTCGAGTTTAACTTGCAGCGTTTTAACGTAGTCGTCTTCCCAATATCTTCGAGTAACTATATAGAAACTTGAGGATTAGATTTTATAGCTGATAATTACATTTTAGTCAATTATCAATATATCTCGGATCTACTAAATTTAAATCTGCAACATAAGTATTAACGCTTACTGTGTACAACTAAACGTAAAACATTATCCTATAAACTCTGTTTAATAGGATAATGTTATTTGTTACATCTGTTTTAGCAAAATATTCAAATCCTAAATTAATGATCAAAAAAGTTCTTTTAAAATTTAGATAATGTTATTTGTTACATCTGTTTTAGCAAAATATTCAAATCCTAAATTAATGATCAAAAACTCAAAAAGTTCTTTTAAAATTTAGAACTTTTTGCCAAATTTGAGATTAATCCAAATTACCCTAATCTAACCTAATCTGTCACAAGAGATATATTAGCTTTCAGAGCCAATATATCTCTCAATATATATGCCGCCACTTTCAGAGTTAACCTAATCTGTCACAAGAGATATATTAGCTTTCAGAGCCAATATATCTCTCAATATATCGGCGGCCACTTTCAGAGCCCGTCACCGTTAGCCATCATCCATGATGGTATCAGCTGGGAAGATTGAAGATTGGGGTTCAACGGGCCAAGTCAGCATCCTTTCTAAAGAACAGGAGATATGGGACTTAAAATCGAACCTAGATTTCCAAGCGGTTGCTTTAACACTCGTCAACGCCAAATTTGAGAACATGAATTGTACAGTCAAACCTCGGTTTACGAACAGTTCCGTTTACGAACAGATTTTTCTAACAGCAAGAGAATCGGATGTCGTACTGTATCTCTAGTTACGAACACGCAAGCAGTCAACAAAAACATTTTCAACATAAACATTTTCAATAATAATGCCATATGTCACATTAGAATCATTTAAAAACGTAGACAGAAACAAATCATACTGCACAACTTTTTAATGAGGTGGTTTGAAGAGGAGTGGAGTGCGCCAAGAGAGAGAAAAAAATAAAGAATCCAAACCATAACATTTTGGCGGCTGGATGGCCGAGGGTAACGCTGTCGCGTGCCACGCGGGAGGTCCCGGGTCTAGTCCCGAATTTTATTCGGGGTACTGGGCCCGGTCCGTTGATCCCCATCCTTCACCATCCGGCCCCCTCCATGGTGTAGGTGCAGCCCGTGGTTAAAACTGGTCCCGCCCCCTTAATAATCTCCTGATTGGAAAGGGGGCATAAAATATGCAAAAGACCATAACATTTTACTTCACCACCTTTCACTTTCGCCGTCAACTCTGCTCCATAGAGCTACAATAAAGCTAAATTAAGTTTTCGTGTATATTTGATCTACGTAGTATTTGTGTTTACCTTTTTTGTGATAGATTTAATGGTTTTCATTGATTTTGTATTAAGAACTTGTGCACCAAGTACTGTGGTAAAAGTTTAAATAAACAATCATCTGGGGCTAGGAACGAATTGTTTCATTTTACATTAATTCCTTTAGGGAAAATAGTTTCAAGTTACAAACGACCTCCAGGAACGAATTAAGTTGGTGAACCGAGGTTTGACTACAAATGGCTTGATAAAAATATCGTTCAGAAGAAGAAAAAATCTGAGTTCATGATACTTTATTTTCACACCAGTTCTTCGAACTTATCCTGATTTCAAATCTGATAAGGATCATATTATTGCGTAATTTACGTTATTTTCCAATCTCATCGATTACTAGTGGCGAGGATATTTCAAGTCCTACTACCGGCTACTCATTTCTATGGGGAGTCAGCTGAAGTGCAGAATATGAGAATCGACGTTCGGGCCTGGATTCCGAAATAAATGCTTAGGTATGGATGCAAGATTCGATAGTGATTTTATGAGTTGAGAACCGAAACTTTTTAATGTTGCCATGCCGCAGACTATTTTGTTGTATTAGAAATTAATGCATAAAATTTTGTACATTTTTAAGGATGGAAAATCATCTACTGAAATTAAGATTAGATTAGATGGTTTACGGAAAATTCGCCCCCTGCATTTCGCCCCGAGCACATTTCGCCCCATCACTTTTCGCCCCCAGCACATTTCGCACCCTGTAGATAATGAATAGGCTACAAAATTGCAATATAATCAACTCTCCATATTTGGAATTTTTATTGAAATCCTAGCCTTCAACTCTCGATATCTGGAATTTTTATTAAAATCCCAGCCCCTTTAGTGGAATATTCAATGTTAATGTTGCGATTGTTTACAAATTAAACCTAATTAATTAGCAAAAATTAAAAAAGTGAAATCTTGCTTAATTTTCATTTAAATTTTTCAAGGGAAATCGTCGCTGATTTTCAGTTAAATTTTTGATAATTTTGCAATTTATTATGTTTTTATTGTCTTTCTAAAGATGTAAAAAATTTTTCTGAATTTTATATCTTTTATACTACTACTATTACTATTACTACTATTATTATTATTGTCCCAATTTACAAGGGAAAGGGGACATCCAAATGGGTGGCAACTATAGATGAATTAAACTAATGTCACATACCATGAAGATCTTGGAGAGAATTCTGGACAAAAGACTGAGAGCTGAAGTTAAGATTGGGGGTCAACAGTTTGATTTCATCGACATGGAAAAGGCATATGACAGAGTGCCAAGACAAGAAGTTTGGAGAAGCCTCAGAGTTAGAAATGCACCAGAGAAATATGTCTGTTTGTTTAATCCAAGAAATGTATAGGAAAACCAAGACAAAAGTACGAACCTGCCTGGAGAAACAAGCAGCTTTGAAGTGAGAGTGGGTCTCCATCAGGGCTCGGCACTGAGCCCTTATCTGTTCAACACAGTGATAGATGTCCTATCAGAAAAGGTCAAGGAAAAAGCATCTTGGAACATGCTATATGCTGATGATGTAGTTTTATGCTCAAGATTTAGAACAAAGATTAAAGAAAAGCTGGAGAATTGGAGGAAAGGTTTGGAAGTCAGAGGACTGAAAATCAGCAGAAGCAAGATAAACTATTTGGCCTGCAACATAGGGACCCAGGAAAATGAGGAGCTGAAACTGATGGAAACAACAATCAGGAAAACAGACCACTTCAGATACCTTGGTTCGATTGTTGATGAATTGAGCGAGACAGGTAGAGAAGTGAATAACAGAATACAGGCAGGTTGGAAAAATTGGAAAGAAGTCTCTGGAGTCCTATGCGATAAGAAGATCCCTGTGCGTCTAAAGGGCAAAGTATACAGGACAGTGGTGAGACCAGGAATGCTGTATGAATTTGTTGAGTTGAAAAGGGCTGAGTTAAGCTGAAAACGTTCCTTGTGAATAAAGTATTTAGGTTTAAATAGGCCTGCTCATTTGTGCTAAGTTTGAATTGTCTAATCAATAAGAAGGAGATATTGTCAAAAACTAACAACAAAAATATAAAAAAACCTTGATGAAAAAAGGGATAACCCTAAATTATTTTTGAGGAAAAGACCAGAATTCAAAAGATATATAAAAAGACTATAATATTGGCTTTGTTTTTTAAATAAAAACAAATGAGTTGCTGCAAACCCAGTATTGTATTGTATTGCAAACCCAGTATTGTATAACAGATATTTATATAAACTTACAGGGATGATTTATATAAAATATGTACCTTTATTTTTTGAAAATAAAATTTAGTTTATCTTCTTTTTTGTCAACACACTATATAATATTATTCATTTGGCAAAAATCTATTAAATTTTTATTTATAATTTGTTATTTTTTTAATAAGTTAAATAACAACTCTCGTATTTAATGTATAAGTAAAATTCTAATGATAGGAGAATTATTAATTAAACTATGGTAAAACCATATAAATTGAAGAGTAACAATATCCCATCTAATCTAAAACATATACAGTCGATTCTGCTTAATTGGGACAGCTGCTTTTTTGGGCCAAATCTGAAAGAATGGAAACCAAACTAATAAGCTAATACATAATTTAAATGCTTAATTGGGACATTAGCAGGAAAGGAATTTAGCAATTTTTGACATATTTTAGGGATTTTTCGAAAGTGCATCTGATACGTATGTGTCTGCTTAAGAATTTACCATTACTATATACTGTACCTAGCAACATTCATTTACAGTGTCGATTTTATTTTAAAGTTTTAAATCTTTGCCAAGATGCCAAAAAATGATTTTATACATTCAAGTAAAATTGCATTGATAAAATTAAAAGCCAGCCATTTAATACAAGCTATCATAGACTTGCTGATATAATTGGTGTGCTGAATAAAATTAAAAACCAGCCATTTAATACAAGCCATGATAGACTGGCTGAAATAAGCAGCCATTTAATACAAGTCATCGTAGACTTGCTGATATAACTGGTGTATAAAGCCAGCCATTTAATACAAGCTATCGTAGACTTGCTGAAATAAACTGAAAATCTACCATAGCACGTCTCCTAAAACAAGAAAATCAACTGCATGAGTAGTGGGCATTACAGAAAGAAATTCCGGAATCTACCATAGTATACAAGCCAAGATAGACTCGCTGAAATAAACCAAAATCTACCATAGACTGTTCCTACAACAAGAAAATCAACTGTGTGAGGAGTGGGCATTACAGAAAGTAATTCTAGGCCATGGTAGATTCGCTGAAATAAACCAAAATCTACCATAGATGCGTCTTAAAAAGAAAATCAACTGCGTAAGGAGTGGGCATTACAGAAAGAAATTAAAAGAAAATCAACTGCATAAGGAGTGGGCATTACAGAAAGAAATTCCTGAAAATCAACTGCGTGAGGAGTGGGCATTACAGAAAGAAATTCCAGGAGCATCCAAAAGAAAGCGTGATGGAAAAGACCCAGAAGTCAAAGAAGCATTAGATCAATGGTTTTCTATAATTAGTGGGTGAGGCATGAATATCAGCGACTCATTTTCTGTATTTTGGTTTAATAAAGCATTAAAATCGGTACCTAATTGTTATTTTTTTTACCTACTTATTTATTTACTTACACATTACAGGAATACCTCGATTATTGAGATTATTATTGCCATGAAAAATACTGCAATAATCAAATCCGCAATAATCGGGATAAATAATGCATGCAAAATGGGTGATCATTGCCAAGGATTTTTCAAATCTATTGATTAAATTTTATATATGAGGAAAAAAGAAATGTGTTAAACGTGCTAATCTTCTACGTTTCTTCTTGATAGCTATAGTCTTGATATCATCCTTGTTTCTTTTAGCATTCATTGTAGGGGTAAATAAGAACAGAAATAAATATCCATATGTAGTACCTGATCTAGAAGTCCCGGCACCCCGATGCAGCTTTGTTGTAACATCTACTCAGTACCCTTTATAAAATTGAGAAAATAATAATTTTGGCGCACTCCTTCCTAAGGAGTCCTGATATGGTGCATTGTCTGCTTACTGGGTTAAGCTAGCCTTCACAGGCACTTCAGGCAAAGGGGGACAGTTACTGATGAGTAGTGGGAGGTACACTTGGATAAAAACAAAGTGCTAAAGAGAGTTACCTGGACAGTAAATGTAATTCTGGTTGCATATGTGAAGGGTTATATCTCAAAGCTGCGATAATTCAAATTTGAAGTGCAATAATTGGAATTTTTGTATCAAATTATAAACCGCGATAAATCGAGAATTGCAATAATTGAGGTATTCCTGTACATATTTTATTTTAGAATTTATTATTAGTTCATTTAATTGGAGCAGCTATTTAATTGGGCCAAAATGGAATAGTTCCAATTAAGCGGAATCGACTATAGTAAAACTCGTCAAACAACCAATTTAAATTTAACTTATCAATAAATTTAACTATAAATATTCAGGAATTTGGTAACTAGATATTATATACCTAGTAAATGTAAAATAAATAAATATATGTATAAAGTATTATATTTAAAGTGCACTAATAATTTTGTTTAATAATTGAAATTTATAACCTTAATATTAAATTTTTAAAACTTTGCATTCTATTTAATTCTATTCTTTATGCCGATGATGATTGTTTATCAACCAAAAACATTTCATTAAACTATTATTTATCAATTACTGTTGAATGATACAAATGAGGGATTGACAAGTGACATCACAAAGAATGAAGTAAAGGAGGCACTGAAGCAGATGAAAAATGGGAAAGCAGTAGGGTGAATGGAATCCCAGCTGAAGCCTGGAAGGCCCTTGGAGAAGAAGGGCTGGACCTACTATGGGACCTCTTGGGGAAGATCTACGAGAGGAGGAGATACCAGACAAATGGAGAGAAAGTATTATTGTCCCGGCCGAAATGCTATTTCGTCATTCCTGAGAAACCCTGAAACCCATGGGAAGGAAAAAAAGACTAGGAGACCGAAAAAACTCTCACCTCATGACCAGAGAAAAGCCATTTTTTCAAGTTTGGGAATAAAAAAAAAGTCACTGGGGGCCAAATCTGGTGAATATGATGGATGTTGTAATAATTCGAACTTTAATTCCATAATTTTTGCCATCGAAACTGCACAAGTGTGTACATGTGCATTGTCATGATGGAAGAGAATTTTTTCTTTGCCAAATGAGGATGTTTATTCTTAATTTCTTCACTCAGTCGGTGCAATAACGATGCATAATACTTTCCATTTATCGTTTGTCCTTTTTCCAAGTAATTGATGTAGATGATTCCGCGTGCATTTCAAAAAACTGTGGCCATCACCTTGTCGGCTGATTTCACCGTCTTCGCCTTCTTCGGAGCTGGATCGCCTTTAAAAACCCACTGTTTCGACTGTTCCTTTGTTTCTGGAGTGTAGTAGTGTATCCATGTCTCATCCACTGTTATATATCAATGCAGAAACTCGTCAGGATTACGATGAAAAAGTGCTAAACAAACCTCCGAATTGATCACACGATTGCGTTTATTCTCCACTGAGAGTAAACACGTAAAATAATAGAAAATCTTACAAAAATATAAATAAAAATATTTATAAATTTATTAATGTATAGACATAAAAAATATTGCTTGTAGGTTTATAAAAATTAGAATAATTAATTAATTATAATATAGATTATGCTAATTATAAGCATTGTATATATTGTAATGATATTATATGATAATTACGTCAAATATAATCTCACTTTACGAGAATAGATGAGTTTGCTGTTATCTTAATTAAACTACTTTATGTCACATCAGCTAGAGATATGACAAATGCGATCAAAAGTGAATAACTTCACTTTGAGTACACATCGTTGACATGACATACTAATACATGCGCGACGACAACTCGTTTGACCTCACAAAAATCTTAGTATCATTACTATCGAAGAGCATACCCAACTTGAAATGTCGTCTTCAGATAAGTGTCGAAGAGATACTCAACAAAATTCAACGAGTCTCTACGATATTTGAGTTTGGTTGATTGACTAAATAATGGATAAAGTGTTAAGCATACTAATATATTTTTTTAAACAGAAAACATGTTAAATCTCATGTATATAGTAGAACGAATATAAAGATGACCACAAAGTACATCTACTGCAGTCAATATGGCGTAAACGAATGGTTAGATTTTTTTATTGTATTATTAATAATAATTTCTTATAATTGATAGCTAAACAAATTTTCACGTACAACAGTTTCTTTTAACCTGACTAATAATAATTTTTATGTGGGCTAGAAATTTAAACATAAATCATTGTTAGTTAGCTTGTTTTGCAACGTCAATCAACATGAATTAAAGTACTTTATTCCCATTGAATCTTTAGTGTCTTACTTATTTCTATTGATAGTTCTTTTTCCGATGACTCTTTTATTCGATAAAGAAACAGATTTTTTCCACTTTTGTTTAAAGTTTAAAACAGAATGAAGTTTAAAAGAACGATCGAACTCGATGTAGCAAATGAAAGAATCGACACACCAATCGATTAAATCCCAAAAAATCTTTCTGAATAAAATTTAAGCTGAATTAGAATTAAATTATATAAAATAAGATTTAAAATATTAGCATTTAAATATCAGAGAGTTAAAAAAGGAAAAAAAAAAAAGTAAATTTATCATTTAAAAGAAAAATAAAAATTGTACGTAAAATAAAATAAAAAAAATTCGAAATTATCAGTTCAAATCTTATCTAAATTAAAAAAAGTACGTTTAATACAATTCGCTAAATTGGTTTTAAGTCTGTATAGACAAGATATGTAAGAAATATTGAACACAAAGCACACGAACAAATGAATATAGAAGAAGAAGAAAGGGGGAAAAATCAGAATTTCCATAAAATGCTATCAGCATCCACAGTATATAACAAATCTAATAACGTTTGCTATTGAAGTGGAGAATTTATGATTGCACAATTTGTTATGATATATGTATGTGCTGCTATTCAAGAAAATTTATGATACACCAATGACTGCAAATTTCAGAAAAGTGATTTCAATGCTCCATTAAACGCAAAAAATATGCTGAATTTTCAATTACATAAAAATGGATCGAATTCTTTTAAAAAAACGCATTAAAAATTCGTTTCTAATTTTTTAAATAACTTGCCAACTGTGAAAATCCGTTTTTAGAGTAGTACAACGATGCTTGTTTCATGTTATTTAAATGCAAAGAAAAGAATGACAAGAGTGCATCTAATAACTAAATACCATTTATTATCACAAGAATCTTTCCTCTTAACAAATTATTAATTAAAGATTTATTCTTAAGCGATCTGCATTCTTAAGAGATGTAATGAAAGACGGTTATGACTGTTCAGATATTTTAAATTGCTTGAAGTCAATGACTAATTATCTATTCGCTCTGGGTTATTAATTTTAAAAAAGAAGTTTTAAAAGTTAGGAATTAAAGAAAGGAAACTTATCAGAATATGCTATAAACGGATTTATTTTTAATTTAAAAGAATATTAAAACCATTCATTAAAATTTTAACGACTACTAGTGGAAGTATTTAATTCAAATTACACTTCAAACTGAACATTTAGATATCTATTTAAAGAGATGAGGTATAAAATTTCATCAACTAATCGAAAATTTTTATTTTTTTACAAATTGCGTTTTCATTAAACTTTCAACAGAAAAATTAATAAAAAAGATATAACTCGTAAGTCACTAATGATTTAGATGTTTTTGTGTTACTATACGAACATAAAAAAAAGAAAAAAAGATATTACTCTTATTGATTTTTTATTAAAAAATACCGAAGTGTTATTGAGTCGGGTGAAGAAGAGAAGTGTAATAAAAATAATAAATTTTAACGAGTTTAAAGTAGAAGACAAAATCGAAGTACAAAAAAGGTGATGTTCAGAAAAAATTGGAATTTGAAATATGAGATTCCAAAGAAGTTTCAGTGATTTAAGAGGATGTCTTAACTTAAATTGCTATGGCCAAATGATAGCGATGAAAATCCAGTAACATTACTCTTTCTTTCTTTTTTTTTTTTTAATCTTCTAAAATTTTATTTTCGTAATTAATATTTTCTGATTACCAATAATGCATACGAGACTTTATTATGCTTTATATACATAAAAAAGTTGAGCACAGATAAAAAGCAGAAAAAAAAAGTAATAATAATGCGCGCTTCACAGTTATAATTTTTGCTGTCGGCTGTTGTAAATAATTATTTTTTTCTTATATTAATATAATATTTAAACTCCTTTTTTTCATCATAATGTTTGTATCTAACATTGTTTTATTTTTAAATAAAATATATATAGATTTTTTTTCCATCTGCA
>AYEL01075397.1:0-21001 GCA_000484575.1 Olivierus martensii | reverse complement strand
TCTGATATATATATCTGATATTTCGGAATGATTAAAATATGGAATTAAAATGCATATCGTTAGAATCAATTTCGATATCATAACATTTTTATTGAATGGTATAAAATTCTATTAAATAGGTAATTAGTTATTAGGAAGAAAGTTTGAGCATTCGCCATTTTAAAATGTTGAGGATAAAATTGATATCACAGAGATCAGCTTCAATTGGCTTGGTAAGTTATTAGGAAGAAAGTTTGAGCATTCGCCATTTTAAAATGTTGAGGATAAAATTGATCACAGAGATCAGCTTCAATTGGCTTCCAGCTCAATGCCATAATCCAATAATTATGTCAAAATATATTAAGAATAGTTTAGAGATGTCTTAATTCCCATTATTTTTTTAATATATACCTGAAAACAAAATTAAAGGAAGAGGCATAGATGTCACTTTTAATAGGAGAATACCTATTCTAATTAGTTTAAAAGTTAATATGGACAAAAGCAACATTATGATCTTATGATCTTTACTCTCCTTTATTAAAGCCAATAAATGTAATGATGATTTATTGTAAATTTGGCGTGTGTATATTTATATATGTATACATATAATTCATATATGTGTGTATATCTCTCAGTCTAGGGTAAATCTTTAGATTATTTTTTTAGCGCACAAAAACTCTAGCGAGTTTTAAATTTTTTTTATAAATTTTCGTGTTTATCCTTGTATTTGTATTTGTGTGTTAAAAAATTTGTTATAAATAGTATTTTTATTTGCTGTAGATTATTTTTTATGCGCGCGCATATGAGTCTACAAATAGTAGGAAAATAAAATATATACCGTATTAATATAATATTTAAACTCCTTTTTTTCATCATAAAGTTTGTATCTAACATTGTTTTATTTTTAAATAAAATATATATAGATTTTTTTTCCATCTGCAATATATTTAAACGTACTTGAAAGTTGTTTTATTTGCATGGGATATCTTTCTTAATATTTCTTGATATTAAAGAAAATATCTTATGCATGATATTAATCTTTGAAGTTATTATTTCTTATAAATTATAAAAAAATAGTAAAAAATAAACAATTGCACGGATATAATACAGATATTTTTCATTAAAAACTAAAAAGTTATTTTATTATTATTATTTTTTAATATAAAACAGAGTATTGATTTTTTTCTTTGTTTCTTAGAATCTTCGAGCAATATTGGTTACAATGTTCGTTTAGGAATTCTATAAAACTTACTAAATATATTAATTTTATTTATTTTACTGAATTATTTATTATTTTTCTGTTATTTTAATGTATTATTAATGCCCACGTTTACAGTAGCCTGATAATTGTATGAAGAAGCATATAATGAAAATTTAATCGCTTTTAATATTTCAATGATACATTTTTTTTCTTTTTAGAAACAATATCGTAAATATAACCATTAAAATTTTTTATAAAATTACAGAAATTATACAGATTAGACAGGAATGGAGAAAATAAGGAATGATTTCATCAGAGGTACAGTTAAAGTAAGTCCGGTTAGCAGGAAGGTCCAGGAAGCAAGATTAAGGTGAAGGAGTGAGGACTATGTGAATAGAGAGGTTGAGGAAATGACTATAGATGGGAAGAAAAGAAGAGATAGACCTAGAATGGATAGAGAGAGTGAGAGAGGACCTGAGAAAGAAGGGATTGAGAGAACAGGATACCGAGGACAGAGGAATCCGGAGAGTTAGAATAAAGAATGCTGACCCCATTTGAATGGAACAATCAAGGCTTGTGAAAGAAGAAGTATTCTTGATACATTCAAGAACACTTCTTCTTTCACAAGCCTTGAAAGAACGTGTTCTTGAACAAGTTATAACAAGTTAAAACATGTCTTTAACTTAAAACATGTTCAAGAACAAATTAGAATATGTTTTTAAAGATATCAATAATTATACAAAATGTTCAGTTTAAACTGTTATAATTAGGTTAAATTTGTAAGAAATTTAGAATATTATATATCATATAATAATAATAATATAAGAATTTAAATGTATCATCAGAAATTAATAATATCATACTAATCATAAAATATTAAACTGAATAAAACTAATGGGTTTTTAAACTTTAATATATAAGTACTGTTTTTTATTATCTTAAAATTGAAAAAAGGGAATAAAACATTCGCATTATTTGCTATTTTTTCCTTATTGAAATTTATAATTTAGGAAGAAACAACAAAATGTTTTTGCTTGTAGTAAAAGTAAATCTAAATCAGGACATTCTATTGAGTTCATTGAATGTAATACCAACACAACTAATGGATTTAAGAACCATCAGTATAAATTCCAAAAGAAAGGGAGATTGCAGTCATTAAGAGAGATAGCAAAAGGATAAGATGGATTAGTAAGAACACATGGACTGTATTGTATGATTAATAGAATAATTACAACATTCAAGCCAATTACAGAGCCGCAACAATCCTGTTTTAAATAAATGAAACGCCTACATTTGTATAAAGTAACAATACAAGATCAAATTATTTTAATAGGAAAAGTATCTTCGAATAAAAGCAGGCAAATAAAAACGGAATTTAAAAAAAAAAAAAAAAAAATTTAAAAAAAAATAAAATAAAAAAAAATATTAAAAAAAAAAAAAAAAAAACTAAAATTTTATAAAGCACTTTTAAAGATATTAAAAAGACGGATTTCTGTAAAGTAGTTTAATATTTCATACGATAAGTTTGATAAAATTTTAATTAAGGATCAAAAAAAAATTTAAATATTTTGGTTATTTCAGATCACAAACTTTATTATTATTATTATTTATCGTGGTATAAAATTTACGTTAATCTAAGAAAAGCTTTTAAATAAAAACAAACTAAAACGAGAGTCTAACAACAAAACTCTAAATCTCTAACAATCCCTATCAACAAAATTAATTAATTAACAGGAAACCAATGTGCTGATAAACAAAACAGATTCAAAACACTTCATAAAAATTTCATTCATAATAATAATAGTTCATCCTCATAAATTAAAAAAACAAAAAAAAATTATCTTTAAAGTTTTAAGATTTAATTTCACAAATTTATTCTTTTTAATGTAGAGATTACTGCGCTGATAAACAAAACAGATTCAAAACACTTCATAAAAATTTCATTCATAATAATAATAGTTTATCCTCATAAATTAAAAAAACAAAAAAAAAATTATCTTTAAAGTTTTAAGAGAATTTAATTTCACAAATTTATTCTTTTTGTTGTAGAGATTACTGGAATTAAATAATTAAATTTAATTTTCAGAATTTATTTATGTATAAAATTTTAATGGAGTATATAGTATCGCGTAACATATAAAATTTTTAGAAATATTAATCAAGTATGAAGATGTCAAGTTAAACAAGAATGTAGTTGGTTCTCTTTTGGATACAGATGATTTTGTAGAGAGAAGATTAAAATCGATATATTGTTTATATATATATATATAAATATACCAGAACAAAAAAGATAATATCAAAAAAAGAATAGTTACGAGATCCATTTCAGTTCTGATGTTATCTACTGAACAAAAAGTAAAAGACAAATGCATTAAAAAACCTTTCAAATATATGCAAAAGTTAAGATGCTACTAATGCAATATGCATTCAAAAAATATTCTTTTCTTAATTACAAAGTAAAACTAGATGCTTCTATGTATATTTAAACAAAAAATTCAGATTTAGAGAGAGAGTGTGAGAGAGATTTTATAATTGAAAAATCGAAAGTAATCTGCTTTTTAATACATATATTAAATAAATTCACAAAGCTAAACAAACTTGCTGTGAAAGATTGTCTAAATTGAATTTCTAATATTTCATATACATAATTCTGAAAGAAAACCAATTGAATTTTTAATATAATATTAATTTTATTCTTGTGAAGATGTTTTAAGAGTTAAATTTCTTCTGTAAGATATTTTTTATCATGCTGTATATGCAAAACATATCTAGCAATTTTTATCTATTATAATATACGTAATGTATAGTATATGTAAAACATCTAACTGATTTAATGCAGGAAAGAATTTAAATTTAAAGAGAGAAAATAATTCGAAACACATCTATCCAATAAAAAAAAATGAAAGAAAAAGCGATTTAAAAGGCTTTCGTTTTTATTGCTAAAGGATAATCTATAAAATAATTGAAAGCAATAAAAAAAAAAAAATATATATATTTGTTCACGATGAGGAATAGCTGTTGTTCGGTGAAGAGGAAACTGTTTTTTTTGTAAATATCTATTTGTTGCAATATTAAGTTTCATAGAAAATTCCGCCAACTTCCTGATTAATATTTGGAATTTTTCCATTTTCTTGAAATAATAATAATTTTTTTTTTTTTGCTATTTTTAGATAGAAATCACATCTTTTCCTTCTTTTTTTTTGCAACTTATCACTTATGTCCAGTATTTACTCTAACAATAAAAATTTATCAACGTTTTAAAATAAATTGTAACTTGTTATAACAATATTGAGAGAAAACATTGGTGTACAGTATATATAAAATGGTATATTTGATATTGTCACAGCCAAAAAGCAGTTTTGGTAGCTTTAAATGTTTCCAAAAATTTAGTGAGATGTCTCTGCTGTCAGAGGCAATGGGCCAAAATCTTAAATGGCAATATGTTATGATCTATTGATAGTTAAAGTTAAATAACTTTATTCCATCGAAATAATGCTAAAAAATATTGTTGTAATAAATTTGTTTAAAGTTAAATGTAGCAATATTAACAATATTCAAATACAACAGACTCTCGATTAACCGGGCTGGCCGGGATATTAATTATCACGGTTAATCTGCAAAATTATTAAATTATGCATTTTATGTTAAAAATATAAAATAAATTGCATAAATACATATATTCAAATATTCTATTATTTAATGAAGAAGGAAACCAGGAATGTTTTTATTTGCAGCAAGAAATTAATGCAATATTTAGACCTATAAATTTGAATGGATTCTAATTTTTATCGTCAATTGTCGAAAGTAAACGTAAAGAAATGAATCTGGGATGTTAAAAATCTTACCAGATACCTCAATTATTAAGCATCACTTCCAGGTTATGAAGAAATCTGATTAATCCGCAACTTGGATGATTCAACTCCAGATAATCGGGAGTATGATATATAGACTGTATACATATAGCAACTAATCATTACAATAAAAGTTTGTTTTACGAAAAAAAAAAAAAAAACATTGGATACAGCAAATATCATCAGCAAGTGAGTTTCTAATAAACAAACTCACACATTAATTATCTTGAAAAAATTTTTTTTAGAAATACATCTGAGTATATTTAAAAGATATAATTATGCAATTTCAGTTAATTTTCGAAAGTACGTTCTCGCTTATTTTTTACATAATGGAATGAAGAAAATAGTTAAATTTTTAACTGCATTACAGGCATACTCGAGAGTTATGTTACCTTAGGTTAAAGACTGATGCCATAACTTGAAACTGTCCATAAGTCGAAGCACTGTCTTTTTTCAATTATTCTATAAATGCATATAATGCACTGCAATTGTCATGTACCTAACACATAACTAACATAAATGAAGCATTTATAACTAAAAGAAATACCGTATACCTTATTTTGAAAAAATTTAAACGTTTTTTTTCAAAAGTTTGCTCCTGAAGAGCCATAATTCCAAATTAAATACTAATTTGAAAGATAATGGCAATTTAAAATATACATAACACCAAAAATTTAGAGAATGATGGCAATTCAAAATGTACATGAGACCAAAAATTTAGAGGATGATGGCAATTCAAAATGTACATGAGACCAAAACTTTAGAGGATTATGGCAATTCAAAATGTACATGAGACCAAAACTTTAGAGGATGATGGCAATTCAAAATGTATATGAGACCAAAACTTTAGAGGATGATGGCAATTCAAAATGTACATGAGACCAAAACTTTAGAAGATGATGGCAATTCAAAATGTACATGAGACCAAAACTTTAGAGGATGATGGCAATTCAAAATGTATATGAGACCAAAACTTTAGAGGATGATGGCAATTCAAAATGTACATGAGACCAAAAATTTAGAAAATGATGGCAATTCAAAAGATACATAAGTTCGAAGCGACGTAAGTCGAGGAGCCGAAACTCGGCTACGACTGTACTCTAAATTATCAAAAATGTTTAAGATAATTTTGTAAATATTATAAATTAAATGAAAATTAATTTATTTTAATAAATGTTTATCTTAAATCAAATTATTTTATTCTTTATGTTTACATGAAACTTTAAATGAATACTGATGCAGATAATATTAAACGGTAACTTTTTTTTTTAAGGATTTGTGCTGATGACATTTTTGCGATTATTTAAATGTAGATTTAAAATATATAAACAACAAGTTAGAAATAAACAATTTTAATGATCAGCGAAGGATGTTGTGTAAACGTAAATAAACAATTATAATTTGGATAACATTTAAAGTTTAATTTTTGTGTTAATTTACAAAACCTCATTAGTGCAAAAGTACATTTAAACTTCATTTACAACATAAATAAAATTTTAATTTTTAACAATAATTACGTCGAATTTTTACTATTTTAATAACACGCCAATAATAATTATTTTGTTTTGTATTTTAATAATAATTTATAAACAAATCTTTGCATTCAAATAGCAAAATTTTTAATAATAATTTTTTAAACAAATAAATAACATTAAATTTCTTAAAAATTATTCTTCGTTCCAAGTTTTAATTCCTTTGTAATTCATTTAAGCATTAATTTATAAAAATAGGCATTTAAATATATTTAAATCTAATAAGTAAAAGAGAAGAATGGACCTAAAATAAATTTATTATTTTACTAGAAAATTTACTTAAAAGCTATCGCTGATGTCTCATCATCGTAATTAAATTTGGCATATCCATTATCATTACTAATTTATTTTTATTTTTATCCAATTCATTTCTAAGACAGTTTTAATCAATAGAAGTATTAATAATTGAAAAAAATTCTTCCTGTGCTTCGAAAAAAGAACTGAGTTTAAACAAAGGTTGTTTAAATGTAGATTTAAAATATATAAACAACAAGTTAGAAATAAACAATTTTAATGATCAACAAAGGATGTTGTGTAAACGTAAATAAACAATTATAATTTGGATAACAATTAAAGTTTAATTTTTGTGTTAATTTTACAAAACCTCATTAGTGCAAAAGTACATTTAAACTTCATTTACAACATATATATATATATTTTAAAATATTTTGTTTATGTTCTTATAAATCTTGTGGATAACGTTTAAAAGAATTATTTCTTTCGAAACTCTACTTGCTAAGATAAAAGATTCTCTTTAAGTCTTTCAGAATTGATTTATGGTATGTCAACTTAATGTGTCAAATTCACAATCTACAGGATTTTCGAACACATTCTGTTTGTTGTACTTCACTGAATTCAGATATGTTCAAAGAAATCGTTAAACGAATACAGCAAATTTTAAATATTAGCTAATCCTACCACGAATTATGAGGATTTATAAAAGAAGATATTTTTGAATTATTTTTGCAGAATTATGTCATTGTTGGATATTTTTCGTTTTAATAAATCTTTAAGATTTCATAAAAAAAAATATATATATATATTTTTCTCATACTTGGATTAATTAAATGATTAAATTCAATTAATTTTTTTTCTGCTTTCAGAAATAATCCAGGAAAATTATTATTATTATTATTATATTTAGCGAAAACAATTGCATTTTTTGTTGTTTCTACGATTATAAAGAACAAATATTTTCGCTAACGTTGTC
This sequence comes from Olivierus martensii, assembly GCA_000484575.1. Lineage (NCBI taxonomy): Eukaryota > Metazoa > Arthropoda > Arachnida > Scorpiones > Buthidae > Olivierus > Olivierus martensii. The sequence goes on along the minus strand of AYEL01075397.1, from coordinate 13,228 downwards.
TGTCTGTAAATCTAATTTTTCGAAAAATAGAAAAGTTATCTCGAAATTCTTTTCGAATATTGTATTGAATGTGGTCATTGTACTATATTATTCTTTATTTTTTTATGAATAAATGAATCTATCAGCTAACTATTGCAGTTTCATTAATAAAAAGCTGAAGTAAAGTACTTAAATATTCACTTTTCTTTTGTACTATATTATTCTTTATTTTTTTATGAATAAATGAATCTATCAGCTAACTATTGCTGTTTCATTAATAAAAAGCTGAAGTAAAGTACTTAAATATTCACTTTTTATAATTTATACAACATACACAGAATCAAAAACTTTACACAATATGTAAATTTATTTTTAATTAAAAATAAAAATTTTCGATACTTTATTGTAATAAAATCCATTTATAATAAATTATTAATTCTATATTTCATAAAATTGCATATTCATTTTCTTTTAAATTGTTTCTTTTCATAAACAAAGCCATTTTATGTTAGTTTAATTTCACAAACTAACAAAATGACTTCTGGAGACAATCTATCAGCCAATCACACAAAACAAAAATAAGAAAAATAATCGAAAGAAAAATAACAACAAAAAAAAAACATTATAAAGTTTTCAAAAGAAATTAGTAGCATGAAGTGGACAAATTTGCTTTTTACAATTCTTTCCTTTGTGAATTGAATCCTTTGATCTTGCACGTAATCAATATTCAAAAGATGTCCTTCAGCAGTACTTGTTAAATGTGTGAATATGCTTTACTAAAATTTTATCTGATAGTAAACTTTTATTGCTTACTCTAGAAGAATAAAGAACGACATTCAAAACTGTAACTCTTTCTAATTGTCAGTAAAAAAGAATTATTTTTGTTATTATCCTAATTTACCGTTTTTCTACGAATTGTTTTAACAATAAAACATTTTTATCATTAAAACAGTTAATGATAAAATGACGTTTTAATGATAAAATATGTTTTAATGAAAACTGACAGTTTTTTAAAACACATTTTAATGATAAAAATAATGTATTTTAGGAAACTGGCAAATTTTCTGTTTTAGAAAAGAAGAAAAAACTTACAGATTTGCATAAAGAAAAATTAAAAGTTATATACTGTATACATAAGTAAATTTTTAGATCGAATTGGCTTTTTCTTCGTTTGCTTTCAACAGCATTTAATCATTCGTCAACAAGAACTTTCAAAATTCAATAATGACATTGACTCACTGGGCTAAAAAGTTATTAGACTTTGTGATTCTGAATTGTTAAGTCAAATCTTCCGAGAACTAATTAAGAATTGGTGCCTCTAGGGAAATGAGTTTACCTGCTGATGTGTGTGCCAAGTTTAATGTCACAGCAGACAATCAACTGTAGTGATCTGCAATATTGACCGTTTCTACAAAGACTCTCTTCTATTTGTTCAACATCACATACAACCCTTCATAAAAAAAAATATATCTTATTTCTTGTAACTAAAGAAATTCCTCTCACCGTCAAATTTATTATAATTTATTTTGAAGTAATTAAAAGAGTGTTTTCTTTCTTTACTCTTGCATTTTTGCACACAAAGCTAATGTTACAAATGGGTAGTCTATTTAAACAAAATAAAACATCAATTACAAAGTAGAAAGTCATTTAATTTCGTTAATAGATGAAGATACTGAATATAAAATGCATTTTGAGTGTTTTTTTTTTATTTCTCTATCATTAAAACTCCATTTAAAATATTTGTAGTATATACACGAACTTTATATGTAGTGCAAAATGCTATCAACATAAGATACTCAGTTTATTGTACAATAAACAATTAATAATAACAATAGGATATGTATGAATTTTCATTAATTCCGGAGCTACGTGTTATTATTTTTTTGTTAATTTTGCATCTATGTAATTTTTGCAACTGTAATTTTTCTCTTATAAAAAAATATGAAGAAAATAAATTTTTTACTTAGTAGAATGTCCTTTGCTTTTTAATTATTAAAAAAATTATAAAAATAAAAAGTAAAAATTTACTTTAAAATTCGAATAAAACTCGATATTTAATCATTCATTTCTATAAAAAATTAGCAACAATTTTCTATAGAAAAACAGTTTTTAAGTATTGTAGAATATATCTATGTAATTATTTAATTACATTCTATGTAATTATTGATGAAACAAGTTGAAAAATATTTTGTTGTTAATTCACATTTAAGAGATACAAAACTAACAATTAAATATTTTCCAACTTGTATTATTGCTATTTTTTGTTAGTTAAGTTTGTTAACTTTATTAAGAAAATATATAATGCATGATTTTTATTGTTAATTTTGAATTAGAGTAACTGTTGTCTGTGTTGCTATGATGTATTATTTTTATTGTTGTAAACTGATCATATGCATTATTTTTACTATTGTAAATTGATTATCCCATCAAAAACATCTCATATGTAAAAAAATAAGCCAAGTACAGTATTATCGAAACAGGATATTTGTGAAAATTTAGATCGGTTATTTTGGTTGTTGTTGTTATTATTATTTTCTTAAATCGTCAAACAAGTAGTTGCATCTAAATTGCGACAAATTTAGATGCAACTACTTGTTTGACGATTTAAGAAAATAATAATAACAACAACAACCAAAATAACCGATCTAAATTTTCACAAATATCCTGTTTCGGTAATACTGTACTTGGCTTATTTTTTTACATATGAGATGTTTTTGATGGGATATCATTTATTTTTTAGATGAAAACATGTTTCTGAGCGAAAATTATAACAATAATATTTAATACATCATTATATACTCTATTTTTATTTTGATCGAATTGACGATTTTAACAGAAATTTACTAAAATAATAAACAAACATAAAATATATGAAATTAGGTCGAAATCGGTTGAATAATATGACCATAAAAGAGTTCGTGATGAAAAGACCCTTACTTTATTCTTCTTAGCCCTATTGGGCTATATTTTTCACCATGGCTTAATTAACATAATTAATATTTACATCTCAGATTTCTTCGAAATCGGTCAAACGATGTGACCTATAAAACCACATCTAGACAAGAAAATCATCGTCTTCTACACCTTTTAATTTTAGCCCAATTGGGCCAAAATTTTTAGATGATTTTAAGTGAACTACGCTATGCCTATATTCTGAATTTGGTCAAAATCGGTTAAGCAATGCGATATGTAAAGCCATTTATAGAAATCGGATCCCCCTTTCCCCCCTTTGTTTTGACCCGATTGTGCTCAAATTTTCAGGGGACCTCAAGGAAACTAAGAAACACCTGTATTCCAAATTTCATCAATATCGGTTAAACTATGCGACCTGTAGAGGTGTCTGCATAGGAGGAGAAGAAGGAGAAGAAGAAAAATGACGCTTTTTTGTCGATTTTTGCAATTTTTAAACCGCTTTAATTCTATTATTAATTGGATATGAAACTTCAAATTTAGCAATCTATGTCCTATTGAATACTTTTCTCAAATGTAATTGTCAGATTAATAATATTTAACTTAGGACCAAAGTAACAGCGAGTTGAATTTTGGCTGTAATGACTCCGGTAATAATAGTCAGTCAGTGACTACTGTACTTGGCTTAGAGTCACTGCCGTGCCTCTTGATATTCCTTATGGTTACATAAAAAATGCAAAATTGCAAATATGTATTTTTGATGTTTCTTATTTGTAATTTTTTATATATTTTTGTAAATTTATTTATTTGTTTCCTGCTTTTGTTTTCCACGTATTGAATATTATCACAATTAACATAAAATGTCATAAAATAGAAGATAACTGCTTTCTAAAGGGCATAGTATTTTTTTTTTCTTTTATTATTTAAAAATAGTGTGGTGCTTTACATATTTCGAACTTTCTGAAAATTCACTTTTTTTTTTTTCCTCCACTAAAAAGAACGACAGCTATTTTTATTGCTTATTCTTTTTCATGTCACTATTCCTTTAAAATTCTCTATAATTTGTAAAGTATTGTAGAATGTATCTATCTTTATTCTACTGATTTTTATCACCACCGTTTGGAATTGATGAAAGGAATAACATTTACAGCTCTCCAAATTTTTTTCTTTTCTTGGTTTCTTTTTATAATAAAATCGATAAGAATAGTATTAAATGTAAATATTACTTCGGATTTTCGAAGCAGTAAAATGAAATCTCGACATAAAGCTGGGAATTTATTGAATGTAAGAAATAAAACTATGATATTTACACAAAAGTAAAATCATAAATAGGAGAATTTTTTAAATAAAAATAAATTTTATTATTTCCATAGGATATTGTTACAAAAATGAGATTTGTATATAAAATTTATTAAATTATCTCTGCTATTATATAACTGATATAAAATTATACTCTCATCTGCTATTTTTAGATATTTTGGACTCGTAATGTTTCTGATTATTTTTGAAGAGTTTACATTAGTAAAATCTGATATAAACTCTGTAATTGTTTTTGATATTTAACACGGTACTCAGCCCTCGATTTACACGGTAGATACATTCCTGGAAAAATCGTGCAAACCGAAACCGTGTAAAACGAGACGCAGAATTCATACAAAATAGAAGGATATGTTCAATTAAACTGTAAACCGTGTAAATCGATCTAAAGAAGATAATGAAAAGTCGAGGATATGTTCTTTATAACCGTGTAAAATGAGATAAAGATTAAAGGAAAAAAAAAAAGGGGATTGGTTCATTAATTTTTAGACACAATTTAATGCTTATACTTTTTCAAATTTATTTTTGAAAATGAAAACATAAACAGTAATTAACATCGAATAAGGTACAAAAAAATTAACAATATTCCGTACAAATAAAAACAGTAAAAGCATTCAAACATAAATAAGCGAGCTGCAGGCGTGAGTTGAGTTTAGTTGAACTGCGAAACTTGGACAATAAAAATTAACAGTGAGCGATAAATTGTGAAAAAGAAAGTGGACTAAGAAGAACTGTGAGTTATTCTGAATTAAAGACATAAATTAGTGTGTATGAGATAATTATCGGATTTTGTATTGAATTTATAGTGAAACGAATTTTTTGTTTTGTGTGAATAAATTGGACTATACGAAATATAGCTGTATTCTTTATTAATGTCTACGAACTCGTAAACCCACAAAACGTGACAATATGATACTCTTTCAATTTATAAATGACATAATGCAAAACAATCAAAATAAAACCCCCCCAAAAAATTTTTTGTTTTCATTTACAAAAACCGTGTAAAAGCGAAACCGTGTAAATTGAGTGCCGTGCAAATCGATGGCTAAGTGTAGTAAACAAATTTACGTTACTTCATCAGAAAATCAGCAAAACATTTTGTTGTATCCAATAGAAATCGTATAAAAAATAAAATTAAGGTATTTGGATTCATAAATTTGTATTTAGTGAATTTAGAGTGATCGTAAAAAATTTTATATTTAAAAAAAAAATTTAATAGAAATGTTGTAGTTTCATTTACATGTTTATGAAAAAATTAATTTAATATTCCTAATTTATACAAACAAACTTAATATCATATATATTAATAGTCAAACATGGCTGGCTGATTTGATGTCCCTTTTTCAGTCGAACCACTGTATCGATTTCTATAAATGTGATATCGTTAGAAAGGTCTAATTTTTGGATGTCTGCGACAACCAACGAAATAAAAAAATAAAGAAATAAATTTTTTTTTTTATTTCGCAGATGGTGAAGATATTTTGGAAAATTTTTAACTGGAAGAAATCTTTTTGATTTTCGAAGTGCCCAAAGCAATCCACGACATTAGTGAGAATTGTTAAAGAAATTCGCAACTAAATAAAGTGGCAAACATAAAAAAAAATCTGCATAATGCTAGTGCATACGAAGTACCTAAAATTACTTTCAGTCGCGACTAGAAATGAAATTGTTTGTATCGACTAGTTCGTCTTCAACTTCTTGTTCTTAGTTAGAAGTAATAAGTTCATATAGAATACTTTCTCCAGTTTTCAATTCAGATACTCATCTAGTATAAAATTGCGTGAAAAGTTCGAAAACTTTTAATAAAACTTTTTTTTTCTGACTTTCAAACTCTCTATATGTATCAAAACTGATTCTAAGTGGGGTTTTATCACTCATAAGGATTTTGAAAGATATCTTTAAAGTATATCCAGGTGTGTTTATCTGTCAAATAATCCTTACTGGAAAGACGGTTTCCAGATAACCTTCTCCCAAGTTGATGTCACCCTTAGGTTATATAATAGATATATATTAGTCTATATACCCTTCAGCAAACAGTGTGAGAAAAATCAAGAAAAATCAAAAATAACAGAAAAAATAGTATAGAAAATTTTGCAAAAAATTCAATAAATCTGTAAAAAGATTTAATTTTAAACTAGCTTGCAATAAATATTAAAAATCAAATTTGTACTTTGATGACATTTTCTACCGTCTGACATCTGTCGTTTTGTCTTTCTATCTTGTGTACATAGTAGTTACTACCAGAATATCTTTCATGTTTATTTCTCAGTCAATATTAACTGCATATAGAGCAAAATAAAACTAAAACAACTTATTAAAGAGGATATCATGATTAAAAAAAGATGAATAGGTATATTTAGCACGTACATTAAAGACGATAATGTTTTGCTGTTTATTTTAATTGGATTTAACTTTCATTTATTCCAGAACTAATTAATTAAAGAATATAAGGATTAATGAATTATTTATCGAGCCTATATTACTAATTAATAGATTTAAACAGGATGCAAGTAATCACTATTCATTCAAACTGTTCTCGAGAGACTGAGTTGTTTCCTCTTAAATTTTTTTTTTACTTAATTGTTTTCTCGCGTAAATGGGTTTTATTTCGGTAATAGGTACGACTAAATAAAAAAAAAACCAACAGCGTAAATGAACTACATTGGATTAGACTATTGTACAAAGTATAAAAGAAAACTGCAAAGATACCAATTTCTGTAATGATTAGTTCGAACAGAATAATAAACTTAAACTCTAACAATGTATCAGGAAATTATTTTTTAACGCGTTATTTTCGGTGGAAATTTATTTTTTGATACATTAAAAGCACAGAGTTTGTTTTTCTTTGCTAAATTTTTATTGCATTTAACGTTAACTTCGTGACAAAGTAGATATTTTGACAAATGTCAACACGTTTTCTGTATCTAACTCGTGACAGAAAGTACTGCACTGTAACTGAATGTAATAATTCAATATATCATTCTCCGAACTTCGTGAGATAACTACACAAAATATAAAGTTACTTGATGTATAGAGTTTGGTTTTAGTTTTAGTTTTCTTTCTTATTTTTTTTTTTTTTTTTTTATATTTGACATCAGTTCATATTAACAGCTCAACTTTTTTTACAGAAGTTAATTAATTAATATTTAATTTTATATATATAAAAAAATACTAACATTACGAAAATAGAATTTTTATACTTAATCAAAGCGTATAAATCTTGTTTTTGTGATATAAAATGTCAAGTGTAGGATTCTATTTCTTGTCATAAATTTGTATCGTGTAATAAAATCTAACATAAAATTCGACGTTTTATTTCGAAAGTGCAATTGTTTAAATAAAAGTTAAGTTTTATAACGATAAGAAATACTGAAAAGCCAAACTTTTCTTTCTTTTTTTTTTTTTTTTTTTATTATATTTGACATCAGTTCATATTAACAGCTCAACTTTTTTTACAGAAGTTAATTAATTAATATTTAATTTTATATATATAAAAAAATACTAACATTACGAAAATAGAATTTTTATACTTAATCAAAGCGTATAAATCTTGTTTTTGTGATATAAAATGTCAAGTGTAGGATTCTATTTCTTGTCATAAATTTGTATCGTGTAATAAAATCTAACATAAAATTCGACGTTTTATTTCGAAAGTGCAATTGTTTAAATAAAAGTTATTATGAAATTTTATAACGATAAGAAATACTGAAAAGCCAAAAAAAAATGAAATTTAGATGATGAATTAATTCAGTTTTAGTTATTTTCTTAATACATATCTTATTTTCCTATATTAATAATTAACTGAATGCAGCGAAATATGATAATTTTTTACTGCATTCAGTTAAGCTGTGAAGCTGGAAACTAATACAGTGAAAAAATTAAGTGAAAATTGAAGCTAAGGAAGCGAAATATACAGTCATGCAATGAAAAATGCAGTGCAACTTGAAACTAATGCAGTTAAAAAGGAATCTAATGCAGTGAAAAATGAAGTGAAATTTGAAATTAGTGCAGTGAAGCTTGAAACTAATGCAGTTAAAAAGGAATCTAATGCAGTAAAAAAGGAAGTGAAATTTGAAGCTAAGGAAGTGAAATATACACTCATGCAATGAAAAATGCACTGCAACTTGAAACTAATGCAGTAAGAAAGGAAATGAAGTGAAATTTGAAACTAATGCAGTGAGAAAGGAATCTAATGCAGTGAAAAATGAAGTGAAAATTGAAATTAGTGCAGTGAAGCTTGAAACTAATGCAGTTAAAAAGGAATCTAATGCAGTGAAAAATGAATTGAAATTTGAAGCTAAGGAAGTGAAATACTACACTCATGCAATGAAAAATGCACTGCAACTTGAAACTAATGCAGTAAGAAAGGAATCTAATGCAATGAAAAATGAAGTGAAATTTGAAACTAATGCAGTGAGAAAGGAATCTAATGCAGTGAAAAATGAAGTGAAAATTGAAATTAGTGCAGTGAAGCTTGAAATTAATGAAGTGAAATATAATTTTGTGAATTATCAAATTTCACTACGTTATCAAAATTTATTTTTGAGAATCATGTTCTCCACGATAAATGAAACATATTGAAACTATTCGCAGCTTAATTAATAATCTAAAAATTCGAAAAATAATTATTAAATCAATTTAATTACGTTCTGTAAGAAAATATGTTATTAATAAAATGAAATTAGTGCAGTGAAGCTTGAAATTAATGAAGTGAAATATAATTTTGTGAATTATCATATTTCACTACGTTATCAAAATTTATTTTTGAGAATCATGTTCTCCAAGATAAATGAAACATATTGAAACTATTCGCAGCTTAATTAATAATTTAAAAATTCGAAAAATAATTATTAAATCAGTTTATTTACGTTCTGTAAGAAAATATGTTATTAATAAAGTGATTTTGATCTTCGCTGATAATATTTCTGTACTAAAAAAAGAAAAATGACGTCAGAAAAAAAAAATAATAATAGAAGACATTGTGAGATGGCTGACAGTAATGAAATAGCAAACTGATATTGACATACTGGATCTTGTTTCAGTATTCTTGATTAAATTATCATGGATAGAATAAGCATAATATCAATATTGTATTTTTGCTTAAACAACACTTATAACAGTAAAATTTATATCGATTGTTGCTTTAACTGAACTTATAAAGATTCAGAAATAGAAAATCTAAACTGGAAAGTATCTAACAAAGATTAAGCGAAATGTAAAAGTATTTTGTAAGAAACAAAAAGAAGATTAATGATAATGTGATCTGAGATTGCGACAAGACGAATTTAGAAGAGTCTTGATTAGTGATGAGTTTTATAAAGAATGACAAAAGTATCAAGATCATCAAGAGTAAATGAGATGTTGATGATGAAATTTTTTTTTTTTTTTAATAATTATTTTATTCTGAGAAAAATCTTATCGCGTATGATGAAATCGTATATGAATATATATTCAAGAGTTGAAAAAATAAAGGGCAAAAAAACAAAATAAACAAAGAAAATCAGAAGTTTAAAAATAATAACATAGGAAGAATAAATAATGACATTTCATATTCAAAACTCCATCATTAAATATAAAAATATTTAAAAAATAATAAGATTGTATTATTAGCTTAATAATTTATGTATAAAATACAATACTGTATACCAAAATTTTGTAAATAAACATAAACTTTCATCTTGTTACGCAATACTTATATTACGAAACATATATTAAACTTGAATCAATATTTTTAAAAAAATAATTTTTGAGTTATTTGATATTACAAATACCAAATTATTTTTGAAATAACATTAATGTACATTTTTTATTTTTGTTATTTTCCAATATTTTTGTATAACTATCGATCTAAAATTAAAACAAAAAAATTTTGTTTGCCCACTATCAACTTGAATCAAATGATCTCTAGAGAGACTTCTTTGATAAATACAATGGTCGCGTTTTTCTTCACTCATGAGGATTATATACAGAATCATAGAGCAGAGAAAATTGCTTCTTCATCTAGATTTTTGATAAAAACCTAGCTGAGCTAACTGTGGATTTCGCATATATATTTTGTATTTTGGTATGTAATCAAATAATTATACTGTATTAACAGATTAATAACTTATGTCTACATTAAATAAAATTTCTTAAGATGTTCAATATGCCACTAATGATTATAAATAATATTTTTTTCTGAATATAAAAAGTTTAATAATTTCTAATATATCTTAGAAGATATTCTTTAGATATTTACAGAATCTGAAAGTTCTGTTTACATAGTAAAAGAAGTGGAAAAGATAGAAAATTGTTATAGTATATTCTTAGCACATGATGTAAAAAGGAATAAACGATTTGTTTTATTATATATAATATATAAAATTTATGAGTCATAGAACATATATAAAATATTCCAAACATATTTTTGTAGAACTTAAAAATATTGTACATGAATAATTTATGAAGTTTACTGTTTTTGTCTTTCTTAAGTCGCATCCAGCTGTTTTGATGGGTCTGCAGGCGATTTACTCTCTTTGTATGTGTTCTAATACGACTGATTGATTAAATATTATTTATAGAAGACAGAATGCTCATATATTAATATTTAAATCATCTTCACTTTAGGATGTTTCCAGATCCATTTCAAATTCGCGTATCATTTTCCGACTTTCCAGCTTTCCAATTTAACATGAGAATATGATTTGGAAGTATAAATATTAGTTTAGCCTCCAAGGAATCAAAAGACATTCAGAAATCCCAGTTGAGGAACTTGATGGAACATCAATCAGGAGAGAATTACCTCATTATTGACAAGTGAATACATATGATCTCTAAAGATATTATACTACAAATTCATTTGTTGATAAATAATGAGTTGTTTATGTAAAATTTTAGTCATTTATTACCTTCATTAAAGCAAAAATTTTTCCCAAAATTCGGTATGATTTTAAAATTAATCGTACTGTTAAATTTATTTGGTGAAGTGTTTTATCGTATGTAGAATATAAAACTTTACAAAATTTTGTGAATTCACATGCAGGTCCGTTCCCTCTTCTTTTTTGTTTAAATAAAAATGTTAGGATACAAAATTGAAATATTTGAAAAATTTCGACAACATTGTATCACTCAAAGATGGATTCAACACAGAAAAATATTTATTGACAACATAAATATGCGGTATACATATAACACACATAAAATAAATATGAACATTATAAAGTCATATTATTTTTGCTTAAGACACAAAATAACAAATATATTCAAGTGCATAAGTTTAATTCTTCGTGCAGACCAACAATTTAAATTATTCCAAGAGTTTAAACTTCTTCTTAGCCTGTTATATCTTCCATATTAAACAAGTGAAGAAGAAGAAAAAAACAGTTCTTGTTAGAATATCATCTCAATAATACTTATCTAAGACATACAGAAGCGATATAAAGGCATAAATATGTATAAATATTCATTCATTTTTTATAATTTTATTTTTAAAAAATAGACAATTGATTTTTATATTAATAATTGGCCACAAATATATGAAAGTGATAAAAAAATACATAAATTGTTAAAAATAAAATAACATGTTTTTCTTTTATTACAACTGGAAGTGACGATGAGAAAAATATATTAAATGAACTTAGAGTAAGAGTGAAGAAAGTAGTTGAAATAGATAGTAAATCGATTCTGAAAGAGTAAATAAAAAGAATTTGCTTAAAAGATACCAAGCAAAGTTAGTTCAACTAGCAAAAGACTACTTATGAGATATAAAAGTATTAAGTGAAAGAAACTTTTTATAAAGATGAATATAACTAGCATTAAGCAAATATTTAGATAGACAGTTATTAGAATTAATAGAACTTTATAATTTTTATTACTTGAAACCACTATATAATGGAAAAAAATACTAAACTTAATGTACATTTATTATGTAAATATTTATATATTTACATAATAAATATATTACGAAACTTTAATTTTAAAATATTTATATATTTACATAATAAATATATTACGAAACTTTAATTTTAAAATATATTCAGTAAAAATTTAATTTTTTGGTAAATTTAATTATTAAATATGCATTTATTATAGATAAAATGTAAAATAAAAATATTCAAAATTTTTGTTAGTAAATAACTTTATTAATGATAAACTGCAAGTAAATTGCATTATAAAAAACACTGTTTTATCTGTTTTATAACAGCAATTAAGTAATGATTTAATGAATAATTTATGATATTATACTAGAAAAATAAATAAAATCACATGGTAAAATACAGGTATATCCAGAATTATGACACTTTAGGTTCTAAACTGATGCCATAACTCGAAAATGTCCATAAGCACTGTCTTTCTTCACTTATTAATGCGTGTAAGTACAGTTACCATAAATGCATAAGTAACATAAATGAAGCATTTATAACTAAAACGAATACTGTAGGTCTTATTTTGGAAAAGTAAACATTCTATTTTTTTAGAAATATGCTGCTGAAGAGCCGTAACTTTGGAGAATAGTGACAATTCAAACTGTACGTAAATCCGAAGCTTCGTAAGTCGAGGAGGCGAAACTCGTGGTATGACTGTAATTGAGAATACAGTAAATGTTGATTGATTGATTTCAAATATAGTTTGTGGATGTCAATCAATTTTGAAGAGTCTGCAAATTGCGATTTGCTATCTGAACATTGCTACATGTGACAGATACGAATTTATATCCTGTAATTCCTCAGGATTAAGTTAAGGATCTAGAAGCAATCCTTTATTTACTAGCTGGATATATGCCTATATTAATTGAGTTGCCTATAGATTATTTATTTTCTTGTTTACAGTCATGATACAGCTTCATATTTATTCTATAAATTAAATAATGATTTATTTATTTCTAAGCTTCGACAAAATTAATTATTTAATTTTAAAATTAATAAATTTATCATTATTATTATTATTTTCGAATATTCGTAAAATACTTATTTTAGAATTTTTACGAGAGAAAAATAAATATAATAAAATTAAAAATATCATTAAAAATATAATTATTAAAATT
>AYEL01075395.1:7500-28924 GCA_000484575.1 Olivierus martensii | reverse complement strand
TATGCATTTTTTTAAATAAATGTTTGTAAAAACTTCCATATTTTACACATTTCATAAATATCAGTGTTTTGTCGAACATAAAATTTAATAATTTATTCAACTAGTTTAGATGAAATATTTTAAATTAAAAAAAATATATATATATATTAATAATACTCTGCATAACTGAATTGTTGGTTACTGAAAATAAATTTCTTTTTATGCTTGTTCTATAAATTTTTTTGATGAATCTTATAATATAATTATGAAAATGTTGTAGATAATTTTAATATAACAACTAGTATCAGCCTTAGAATCATAGTAAACCAGTTAACTCGATAAATTAGTTTAAACTACTACAAATTGGTTAGATTTCAGTATCTATTATTCACTGAACAGAATACAAACCACCGATGTTATCTACCAAATATTCCTGCTTTATTTGATTATTAACTATTCAAAATTCTCTCTTAAAAACAAGTGAAAACCGTTGAATCGAAGACAATACCTTTTCCATTATTTGATTTTATATATTCTTGAAAATTCAAAATTATCAGATTCAGATCATTATTATAGCATTAATAACAATTTCGATCATTTTCTGTACAGTTGATCCTTTGATCGATCCTTCTAATATATATATGGATATCATTCATATCGAATATTCCATAAATCATCGTTTTGATAGATAGACATCCGGATAGATATGATTTTATATTTATCATTTTCAGTAGGTTTGGCTCTGTAGAGGATCTCAATAATATACTGCATGTGCATTTTATTCAAATTTGGTAAAAATTTAAACGAGATATTTCCTCAAAATATGTGAAATATTTTTTTCTTATTACTGACATAATAGGAAAAAACATTCCACATATTTTGAGGAAATATCTCCTGCAAGTTTTCTCTTATTATATCCGTAAAATTGAACTTTTTCCTCATTTCCAATAGGATTGATTCTATAATGTGTTCATATAAATGCGAGTTATCGTGCTAATAGATGGACGAACCTATTTCATATACTTTTTAATTTCATTTTATAAATTAAATAATGAAAAACATTTTCTATCAACTATCAGTTCATATTACTTGATATAACTAACAGTGATATCTATATACCAGGCGTGTTTAAACTCGTTTTAATTCAAGAGTCATTTAATGAACCGTAAGGATTGCCGCAGGCCACGTCACATTTAATTTTTTTTTAAATTACATATTTTAAGTAAGGATTCAGAAATATAAATAGGATAATTAAAAACATTGTGTAATAAACTGAACATATTACAAAAATACATATAATTACTACATAATTGCTTTTAATTATATATGTTTTTTTTAATTTAATTCATCACTATCAATCTTAAATTTTCTATTAAGTGTTAAAAGTCACATTTTTTATACAAAAACAAAAGCTTTCATTAAAATTTTAAATATTCAAATATCCATAAGTACATACATTTTTAAAATAAGTTAATAACACAACAAATAAATCTTTAACAAGTCCGTTAGCGCGTCTTTTATACAGGTAATTCAAAGAAGGATTGTCCGAACTTGTTATTGTATATTTGTCTATCCAAAAAATACAGGTTCTCATTTATGGCTTTTTGTTTGTTTGGTAAGAAATTTCGCAGAAAATGATGTGGTCCTTTCAGGAACGTACTTTGTGTCACTGATCTTTCAGATCAGTATTAGCTGTATGTATACGTCCGATAAGGCCAATCGAAAAAACTCGAGCAATTACATTTCCTTAAAATCAAACTAGTGTATCAAAATATATGAAATAGTTACGAAGCGAGAGTTACTTCCTATTATCTAATGACATATTGTTCTCATTTTCATTTAATTACGAGCGTTGAGGGCCGTCAATCTGATATATAATATTATATTAACAGTGACCTTTGAATAAGATAGTCCTCGATTTACGACAGGTTTGATTTCGAACCCCGCGTCGTAAGTTGAAACAGTCGGAAGTCGAAAATGTCCAATATTTATGGATCTCTCACGTCTATTGTTTACTAAGACACTATACCCATTTTCAATGCTATCAAAAATAAACTAGAGTACTGTATATGGTTGTCAAACAAGGCTATAAGTGGCCATGTGAACTTAATTATTTTATCATTAACAAACAACTCTACAACGCCCTTAATGAATTTTTTAAAAATTCATTAAGGGCGTTGTAGAGTTGTTTGTTAATGATAAAATAATTAAGTTCACATGGCCACTTATAGTCTTGTTTGATAACCATATACTCTTAAAATTCATTAAGGGCTTTTGCGAAATCATTAGAAAATGACTCATATTGTCAAACTAATGCTAATTATCTTCATCAATACAAAGATCGGCATATAACCTGCATGTAAATTTTTGTATCAATAATGATAATAAATTTATACAGGAACTTTTGGGTGCCGTTAAGGTTTTGGTTACTGCTTTCTCTTCCTTTTGTGTTCCATTTCATTCACTGGATATATAACTTTATTGCTTCACTTAACGCTTCTCCCCTTATCTTCACTTTGAACTATAACTTTGAGTGGAGCCCTATCTAAACAACCTGTTATCTTAATCTTAATAATTCTTAATAAACATAAAGAACATAAAACTACAAGAATGAGACATAAAAAAAAACACCTTCCGTATTTCCTATCATTGGGTGAGGGACTCGAATCCGTTGAATAGCAGTAACCAATCACAGAATTAATGGATTTCATCACCGTCGTAAGTAAGAATAGTCATAAGTTGTAGTCTACCTTTATTTTTTATATTTATCTTTTTATTGCTATCTTCTAATTTAAATGATTAAAATTAAATAGTGGTGAGAACAAGATGATACTCTAATAAATATAATATTTATTAAAAATAATATGAGATGAATCACTTCTTATTGGGATTATTATAAATATTGAAACATAATATTCATCACAGATTTAAATAAATTATAAATATTATTAAATTCTGGTTATCTTAAATATTTGCTTGATAATGAATATGCCATTATTACAATATTACACGGTACTGTATATTAAAAATGTGTATCATAGATATATTAAATCGATATTTAATTAATATGCACGGTATATAATATTAATCTTCTGTCTTGCATCACGTGTTACTGTTCTGTTACTGTTGTTACTGTTGATTAATCATCTGTTGTTTCTGTTCAGTATACTATTGTTCTTATAATAAAGCAAATAAACAAATATCAGTATCGATTAAAAATAATATATCATAAGTGATATATCTTTACTCAGAAAAAATTCTATAAAAACAAATTTATCTCATACAGATCTATCAAATAATTTTTTGTTAACATAAAGTCTTCCAAGTTCGGTTATGTAAAAGATCAATGAGATAATTTTATATTTAATAGGATTTTCTATTGCCTTAAGTAGATTTTTCTTTATAATAAAACACCTCGACAACTAAAAATTTTATCTCATTTATAAATCAAACAACTTTCTTGATGATATTTTGCTTTAGATGTATAACTTCACTTTTTCTTTCGATCTTTCGGCCTACACATTGATATTGAAAAATAAATAAATAAAATTCATGATATACAAAAGCAGTAAATAAATAAATAAATAAATCTTGATACAAATGATTAAAAAACAAAAAAAAATATTCTAATAATTTCTGCACATAAATCAATGTCTGAAGAAACTCTATCATCAGAATATTATATGGATTTATTAATAAAAAATAATTCCAGATAATTTTTTGTCTTGTACAACTATTTTTCTCTATAATTATATTTATTTAAGCTATAGTTTGCTTTGGAGGAGTGTAATAACAGTAATATATGATAATTTTTATAAGAAATTTATTAGTTGTAGGTGCTTAACTTATCAGAAATTATTAATAATAATTATTTATTTTTATATATTTCTAATAAAAAATAAATGGCTGATATATAATTTTTTATAATAGATAATATATGCATTAGAAAATATAAAGAACTCTGTTAAAAAAAAATCATTCATATGTAAATTATCTTATATTGGTGCCAAGACATTTTTCATATTCAATAAAATTCTTCAAGATTTAAAGCATTCTTATTTAAATCTATATTTGTTAGCATTAACTTGACAACTTTCCTCTACATTATATAGAGAAGAGTTTTAATAATATAAATAACAGCAAAATTTGTCAAAGACGTGGGAGAAACATCTTCATCATTAGCAAATTAATAGTTCTTATAGAAGATAAATTACTTCGTGGGTAGCATATTCTTTTTTTAATTAATTCGAAAAAAATAAGATTATTTTCTAATTTTATTTAGAAAATCGATTAAAAATAACTTAATTTATAAATTAAAAATAGTTATTAATATCAAGATAAAAATAGTAATAATTTACTTATATTGTAATTTTAATACTTCAGCTACAAAATATAAGTAACAACTTATTAAAAATCGATTTCATTATTCGATTTTTATATATTTTTAACAATTAAAAATCACAATTTTGGATAATTATTACGTCAATTATAAATTATCACACTTGATTATATAATTGAAGTCATTCTTGTCAGAATTTCATATTTTTAAATAAAATTTTCATCAGTTATTAATCAATTTATGAAGGGAAAAGAAATTTAATGTATTAAATAAAATTTACATACAGTTAAAGTAATTTTGATTTTGCTAGATTAAAAACACATTTATTAAAAAAATCAAATTAAATATTTAAAATTTAATTTTCTAGACAAGAACTCCATTAGATGAGATTGATTAGATGAGACATGTTAACATTTTTTTTTTTTTATTAAAAGAAAAGATGAACTAAATCATGGAAGCAAACTTTTGTAAAACTTATTTCAGTTTTATATATTTTATTTTTAGATTTATATGTTTAAATTAATATGTAAAATTAAATTCTTTCTTTGATAGTTTGTATCAAGTTACAGAATCCTGATGGTAACCAAAGAACATAGCCTTAAAGCTAATCAAATTTAATGACATTTTTTCAATTTTTGTATCTTAACAACATTTAAAAACCGTTCAGACACATCATTAAAAGAAAATTTAAAAGTTCATTAAGAGATTTATAACATTTATCTATTTAAAATGAAGATTAAATAATAAAATATTTCTATTTACCCAAGTTAAACTTCATCATATAGTTTTTAATTAAGATGTCGATATGTCAACAGATATCCAGTAAGATGACTTCTCATAACATTTGCGTGTTATCAGCGTTATATATCATCAGAATTCCCTATGTTCCTGAAACGATTTGCCTTTGTAACAGGACTATCTTTATTATTGTCATTCTAATTGTTTCCTGACATACCACTACCTACTTCAATTCTCATTCCTGACATTCCCATATCCATTCTTTGCTTCTAATGACTAATCTTTGCTTATATTCTCTATTATTGAAAGATGAGAAATTATGTAAATTAGACAAAGGGGATTCAACTTTGCCACACGAAAACTGTCACAAATGTATAAGAGTCTAATTGCATGTCAGAATGGTGAAAGGATATTTGATAGTTACAGAAGGAATGAAGTTTTAGTTTCGTAACTTCTTTGTTTAATAACTAATATAGAGTTTTTAAAATGTTAAATTATTTTTGTTTTTAATGACATTTTTATCTGTTAATATTCGATACAAATGACGAAAAGAGGCTCCATATTTCATCAATAAATATATAACTGATGATAATGTTTAAAAATATATAATCAAAGATATATCGTCTAAGAGTAAATCATAAACGACAAAAAATACTTCGAAAATATTGCATAAAGTATTCACAAATATCAGAAAAGGAAAAATAAAAAATAATGCTCACATAATGAATTATTACAATTATTTTTCTGCAGGTAAGCAAGAGTTTAATATACTTTCTCTCTGTTAATTTTTAATGAAGTTAAGAAAAGAATGGATACTAAGTTGCAACAATGACTTTTGGTCATATCTTACTAGTTTCAATAATGAAGTAAAGTATCTATATTATATTACAGAATGGTATTGAAGAATATCTTACTTTAACCATCAGCAATAACCTGCTTCAGAAATAAATAAATAAAGTATACGATGGCTACTATGTTAAGTTTCTATTCTGATATTTTATGCATAAATAGTTTAGTTAATGATTAAAAAAACAAATATATGTCGATCATTCATCAATTGCATTAGTAAATCTTGTAGTAAATTATAAAGTTTTAAAGAAAGAAATAAAAATTGTTCTTCTGTAAAGAAGAACAAATCCTAAATAACTGATATACAAATATTTGTAATAATAAAAGTAGTAGTGAGTCTGCAAACTGTAGATTGACGTGTCGAAAATAGATAAACTTAATTTCTAAAAACATCTTAAAAATTTTATCTCATTAATATATTAAATGCCTTTTTTTTTGGAAAAATAACGAGATTAGTTATTTCATTTGAACATAATTCCTATATGCGTAAGGGATTATTTAATTATAGAACAAAATCCCATTCATCAACTTTAAACTATTTTGATGAATGAGTTTTCGAGAAAAAATTTTATATATTTTTTATATAAAATGATGTAAAATTTTGTATTTTTATATTCTACATACGAATCATATATTTTTGAATATTCGCATACTTGCAAACTAATTTTTAATTTATTTTTCCGAAGGAAAAATGAGGCCAATAATTTCTCTCTGTCGTATATGTATCCCTTTAATAACTTTTGAAATAATTAATATATATTATATTTTAATAATAAATTAGTATATCTTCAAGAAATTTGATAGTAATATTCTGTCAACTTAACGATGCTGCATCATTTAACCCTATCGTTTCGACTATTTAAAAATGGCGAACGTTCAAACTTTTGAGATTTTCTTTAAATATATCCTGAACTATTAATTGAACTTTATATACTAATATTGTTTCCCAGGCAGGAGTTACATTACATCATTTCTAGATAGTTCCAAACAGTTCAGATGTCAAGTCCTGGACTTTAGTTCAAAGAACATCTGAATAAACTATCTTAATATATTACCTCGAAAGAGACAATAATGATATCAATTACATCCTGTTATTTCAACAGCGTCATCACATTTTTCATCTTAAAGAGACACATAGGGGGGTTTGCCGACCCCTACATATGCATCATTTTTATGCACTTATTGCTGATGAACTGTGCCATTTTTTCATTAGAATTTTAGAAGACTAAAATAGGCTTATAATATAAAACTTGAAATATTGCATTTCAAGAAAATATTTACTTCTTAAACTTTAAATATTAAACCAACCTCAAGAGAACTTTAATCCAAATAATCTGATTAATCTGCCTTAATTAATCCCTTGATTCTATAACGGATTTAAAATCAGTTATAGAATCAAGGGATTAATTAAGGCAGATTAATCAGGATTATTTGGATATTTACTTCTTTCTGTGTTATCATTCCAAAGTTATTCTCATATCAAATAATGAATTTATGTATATACTTTTGTATAAGCTGAGAAATTTTTCTCATAAAAAAATTTTTTTAAAGAAAGGATAGATTATAAACAAGGCAATCAAAGATTGGAAAATTTATTGCAAGATTATAAAATTTATTGATTTAATTGCATTACATTTCCATTATGCCTTCATGCCAACTGTGCAGTCCATCTTATTTATTCCCAATAAAGATTATTTATTCTTTCAATTTTTTAATAAAAATATGTAAATAAGAATGATTATATATAAATTAATATTTTTGTTGAATTTAAATACTGTATCAGTTGTTGCACAAATGTAATAAAAGAATATAAAGTAGTCACATTGTGCTAATAGCAGATCCTATGAAATGTTGTATCCAACATATTTATTCATAAAAATGACTACTACTACTTGATTATATTATTAAAATTTTGTGGATATATATGAATGTTTGTATTTAAATACATTCAAAAAATATTAATTTATCAGCCATTTCACAGATAAGATTGGAAATGTATAGAGTGATCTTTCTTTTTGTGAGTAAACATACAGCCATCATTCTACATATCATCAGTTAATAATAAATGGAAATATAGCAATCCCTGATATTTCTGATTGACAATTTGTATGTTTTCTGATAGTTCTGATCATTCAGAAAATAAGGGATGATTTTGTCATAGCTAATTTTGGACATCAGATTTGCATTTCAGGCATATGTACTGGTTGATTTCTCTCATCTATCACTTCCAGTAAAATTTCTGCTGTTTACATTGATTTTAATTTTTTATTATATATTTTTGTTGAAAGTCAGAAATGATGGAAACTATTAATATATTTTTTTTTATTTTCTGTAGAACAAATATTTCAATAAAATTGTTTTGTATGGAAATGTGGCTGAATGCGATACAACATGATCACATCCTATTTTCGATTCAGTTTTCTTTTAGCATTGTGTTGTGATATTTTGATGTTTATAAGTTAATCTAAGAGATCATTGGCTGTATTCATCAACCAAGTGTCAATTCGAAGATCGTATAAATTGGGATTGAATTGTGAACTCCAATTATTTTTCTTTAGTATTCAATAACATTTTCTGAAATCAAATTATTCGATTGGCTCTTTAACTCTTCCCGCTTTGTAAGAATAGCTTTGATTTGTTGGATTGTGTCACATGACTTTATGCACATATTTTGATGCAAAAAGGTTGTGTTTTTCAGTATGAAGATCAGAACATATTCTATTAAGATAAATTATTTAAATTTCGATAAAAACTGTTATTAGGATTAATAGAAAAATATAAAACTATATTAGAAAATAAAAAATTTAATAACCAATCTTCAAAAACAAGAAGCATGGAAGAACAGGTGACAGAAAATTGTTTCTTTCACTATTAAAGCCAAGTTTATTATGAAATTTCTCAGCTAGTAAACAAACCACATCTTTATGCAAACAATATCAGTCGTGGAACTGATCTCTATTTAGTACATCAATATCATTATTTCTTATTGAATATATTTTTTGAGATTATCTTTTTTTAAAAAACTTGTTTCCTTTTAACTTTTGTTAAGGCAAGAAGTCTTCGTACAAATCACAATAATCCATCTTATTTTCTGAATTGGCTGATTATGCGCGTGCGTCGACTCCTTCTTCGAGAATTAATCCATCAATAAGAATGAGTTAAATAACTACTCACAGTTGGAGATTAACTGGAAATTTGTTGTGGTGAATACGAAAAATGGAAGTGATATTGGATCCGAGTATTAATCCACTGTGGTGAATATTGTTGCATATTTATTATAATAGGGAATGGGATTTCAAAAATTTTTTAAATTAAAAAAAAAAATTATCTATTTATTTCAGTGTCATATTAAACATTTAAAATTTCAAGGGATAATAATCAAATAGATTTTAATTCAGCCTAAAAACATTTAACTTTAATTATTTAAATAATTTGTACTAATGTTAGTATCACTCTTAGTGTAATTATTAATTTATTTATTAATTCAGAAATGGCATCAACATCAGTCCAAATTATTTAAATAATTGAAATTCTATTACAGTCAAGAGTTTTTAGGCTGAATTAAATTTTATATTATTATTATTATCCCTTGAAGTTTTAAATGTTTAATATGGCATTCATTGAAATAAATATGTAAAATTGAGGGTAAGCTTATACAGAAGTTAAAAATTTATATTGATTTTTAAACTCTAAGTAGGAAGTCAATTTACATGTGGATTGGCTTATTCATGATTATATATACTAATTTGCATTCATTATAAACAAGAATAAGTTAAATGTCTATTTTTTAGAAAATTGTTTTTGATTTTAAAATTAAGCTAAACTTTAACTATAAACTACCAAGTTCTGCTACTTCTAGGAATACAAGGAATCACAAGCACTTTTTCTTCTTTAAGTGCTTGTGATTCCTTGTAAGCTAAATTTTTTACAAATTACAATGTGTTTTAAAAAAATACTAAAAAACTTTGAATTTCTAAATATTCCAAGATCCAGAACCGCCAAATTTGTTCAATCATTTAAAATTCAAGATTTACACTTTTTTAAAAATTCTATTATTTCTTATTAATAATTTTTATGGATTTTTTTGCGTATATATGCTAGGTCCTATATGTCTACTTGTACTTGTATCTTATAAATAAAATAAAATTGTTTTCCATTCAACAGTGAATAATTTCAGGAATTCCTAAAAATAATGATTTTAGCAGTAGATATAATAAAATATTTATTTCATTTTGCGAAGTACTTTCGGCTAACCGCCATCTTCAGCGCAACTTCTTTGCGCTGAAGATGGCGGTTAGCCGAAAGTACTTCGCAAAATGAAATAAATATTTTATTATATCTACTGCTAAAAAGTGCTTGTGTAAGACTATAATTCATACAGTTTCTGTCATTGATCTATCACCCACATACTAGGTCACAATACAAAATGTGGTTCTTGAAATGGGTCACAGCCAAAGTTTGAAAAATGCTGACATAAATAATGACAAAATTACTTCAATAATCAGCATTAGTTATAATAATATAACCTAAAATGTCAGTTATTTTAGTGAAAATCCCTAGTAAATTGGTCAACTGGCATTTGGAAGCATATTTGACAAATTTACTATAAAATTCAGTACACTGCTTTTTGCTAATACAGTATTTTTACAGCTCTATAAGCAGGAGTATATATATACCATTATAAATTATACTCAAATCCTATATTACACAATTTTATTTGTTTAATCTGGAGTGTTTTCGGCCTATTCATAGCCCTCTTCAGTGGTACAAACATTAACTAATTGTAGAACATCAAATGTAGAATATAAGAATTAATTTAAATTAAAGAAACTTAAATTTGTTGTTATAGGAACAAAAACCTTAAAATTAAAGTCTAACACATATAACTATAAAAAAAATTCAAAACTACATTAAAATAACATTATACACTAAAATACATATATTACGTTAGTATATAGAAATTACTGTCTTTCTGGATGACGACATTATTGCGGTATTGTAATAGGGTTGATTACTATTTTTGTTTTTTCTGGCACAAATCCATTCTGGACTAACTGTATTTGGTTCTATGGCATTTGTATAAACCATAGAACCAAATACAGTTAAATAATAAAAATATAAAATAAAATTCAAATAATATATAATAAAATTCAAATTATTTATTTGAATTTTATATATATGATACTTTGCGATCGTCTTTGTTCGAATTTTATTCGTTTTGAAATGTATTCTAAAACTGTGTTTTAACATTTATATTGGTTTTATGTTTTGCTGAAGAGGACCCACACTACAATAATTTATTTTTAGTTAAAAAAGAAAAATCTAAAGTCTGTATTTATCGACTATCCTGCTCTTTGCGCTCGTTTTTAATAATAAATTCACTATGAAAAAATGGTTTATGGAAAAGTCGGTCCGTGCATTTCGCCTCCAACAATTCGCCCTGAACACGTTTCCCCCCCCTGTAGATAATGAGTAGGATACAAAATTGCAAATATAGTCAACAAGTAATGATTCTAATTTATTTTGGTTTAATATAATAAATGCACATTATTATTGTTAAAACTTGAAGTTGTATGCGATGCCTCTAAAATAATCAATCAGAATATAATTTTGAAAAGTTCAATTATTCTTTTGAATATGCATTAGTTCATTCTGCATTTTAAGTTAGGAGATAAACTAAAAATCCAACTATTGTTGGCTACAGACGACACAAAATCAGCAGACGAAGACCCGAATGAAAAGTAACTCCTCGTGACATTCAATTTGCGTTGCGAATTTCGTATTTTGTTTATTTCATCTTGTTTACATAATTATCTATATTTTCATTATTATTATTATTATCCTTAACCTTAAATCAGTTAATATTAAAATATCATCAAAATAAATTTTCTTTGTTGTTTTTTATTTAGGTTTTGTTACCGTAATAACATTAATTGCAGTAATGTCATATTGGTATAATAACAGATAGGAGAGGTACGGATACACTTTTACCCATTTTTATATTTCCAGAAAGTTTGTTTTCTCAACATTACAACTAATTAAACTGCATACTTTTTTATTTCGCTTTAAATCTCTTATATAACAACAAAGCATTTTTTGGTGTATGGTATTTTGTAAACATTTAATACTGTATCGAAAAGTGCTTACATATTTAATTAATTTGTTAATTATTTAACAAGTGCAATATCATAAATATTTTTTATTTATCAGGATATTTAACTGAAAATATTTAAATAAAATTTTTTCAGTTGCTAAATAGAATGATACAAATAACACGTTTTCATAATTTTAAACAACCTAATTCTGCTGCTTCCATTAACGTAGTAAATAACACAAAGCACTTGAAGCAGGACAAACACAAGTTTATTATTAGATATATATAAACTACATATACTAATAATAGAGCAGTCTTTCCGGAAACGCTTTCGGCCTTCTACGGCCCTCCTCAGCCGGTACTCAGAAGTGACTGAAGATCTACCCCGTATCGGAACGCAGGCCGTTCCTGCTGGGGTACATTATAAACAAACCGTAAATTTAAAGGGCTCGCGATGTCACACAGACGGGTTGTGGACCAGATGTTGGTCCGCTGTTACAAAAACATATATTATATTTCGTTCTACATACTTTCAGTTGTGAGTTATTGGGCTGTGTTATATACGGGCTGTGTTATCTCATCTTCAATAACATATATATATATATATATTTCAAAATTAACATAATAATATTGTAGTTAAGAGAATAAACAAAATAATAATAATTTTGGAATTATAGTATAGTAGTTATAGACTAACTTATTTATATAATTATATAATAATATAACGTAATTGCTTTACTGGCTAACAAGCATAATTACTATTAATTGTTGCTATTAATAGCTAACAAGCAGAGTTGCTTTAAATTATTATTAATAGATAACAAACGTAATTATCGTTATTACAATAATAATAGATAACAAACTATATAGATACAAACTTTAACTAAAAATCTTGTAAGTTATAATTTAATTTTACTTTATTTTTTTTATACCGGGTTATCCTAAAAATAATGTCTTTTTTGATACTGTGCTTGTTCAAACATGTCTCAGCTTGTTTAAACATGAACTTTTAAAGCTTTCACAATGTTGGAAGAGTGTAATTGATTCAAATAGAGTATATATACCTGACTAAATTAGTAAGTGATTTATCTTTTGTATCCTTTCAAACGACATTACTTTTGGGATGATAGTACAGTTTTACTTGGAAAATTTTTTATGAATTTTCTAAATTCTCTCTTGAAAATTCAGATATGCTCATCAATAAAATTCTATAGAGATTTTATTAAATTTGCGAAAATTTATTATCATTTCATACTCTGTAATAAGCTGATAATACTGCTTTATTCAGTTACTTTTGCAAAATTAATATAAATAAAATTCTATAGAGATTTTATTAAATTTGCGAAAATTTATTATCATTTCATACTCTTTAAATAAGCTGATAATACTGCTTTATTCTGTTACTTTTGCAAAATTAATACACGAAATAAGCACATTAACATGAATGATTAAATTGTTTACAATTCTTTATCAAAATGAAGCAATTCTAGTATATATAATAATATTTCAAACAATGCCTATACATTAGTTAATATTGCTGCTTATGTTGTATACGAAATTATGAACATGAAGACAATTGTTAAAATATTATACAAGCCTATCTTTTGTTAAAATTAACCTCCCTGTTGTTGTTTATCAATCGTAAATTCTAATTATGTTAAAATAATAATCCATCTCGAACTAGGAACAGAATAATTAAGCGATGCGATGTTATATTGAATATATTTTTTACTGTTTTCATTAAATTGCTTAATTTTATCTTATATAGAAAGGTGGAGAAACTATCAATGAAGTTTCAATAGGTAAAAAAGGAAAAAAAAACTAGAGGAGTTTAAATGCAATTTTAGAAATTGAGTATTTACTCAATCTTGAAGATTGCGTGATATCGATAACATACAAAACACTTCAAATTCATGAAATAGCTATCATAGGATGGAAAACTTTAAACCGTTTTCTTTTCCTTTTTATTCTTTTCATACTGTTGACTTCTGAAATATATCCTTTATTCACCCACATCCATCTTATTCTTTGTCATTCGTCTCACCTTTATCAATATGGTTGATGTTGTAGTACTTTGAAGCATCATCAACTGACACCTCCGTGGAGTAAATGGATAATGGATATTGGAGATAAAAGGATAGTTGTAAAAAAAGAATTGAGTTTCCTAACAAAAATGAGCTCACTTCGAAAACATATTGAGAAGAATTGAACTCTTTATTGTTCACTTTATCAAACTGTATTTAATCTGAAGACAAAACAAGATATTTCTTAGAGTAGCTTTACCAAAATTATTTTTTGTAACTCTTAATTAAATACATGTTAAAAGTTGAAAATTTCTGTACGCAATCATATGATAGAATAATTAGAAACGTTTCAAATTTATGATGCAAACATAAAAGGGAAACTATAAGAATAATTCTATTGAATTTACAACTGCAGATAAAAAGTAGTGAAGATAACATCACTCAATTATTACTAAAAGCATAGTTGCTATCATTTACTATCACACTAAAAATATGCACATTTATACAAAAGAGAGTCTCGTGTAAAATAAGTGATCATCGTAATTTATAAACTATTAAGAAACTTTGAAAAATATTTCTAATAATATTCTGTCATAACGAGTTGCGAAGGGGGGAAAAACACAATCACAATCTATGAACATATTCACGTGGTAGCAGTTATATTTTCGCTACTTTTTCTTTTTTATGGATCCATTTTATACGACCTGGTCTGACAGTGATGGAAGTACTATAATTTTGTTCGAGAGTCGTTAATGTGCCTTTCAGTAATGCTACTTTATTGTCTGAACAAGACGTGGTCTGGATTTTGTTTTGGAATCACTTTTCGAATATTACTTCATGATTTCCATTTTCTATTAATAACTTTCATAAGAGCGTTTTATGCATTATTATTCTTATCGTGCATATTTTCTTTCCTTCGAATTTTTTTTTTCTTCTTCTTTTTCCTTAACTTTACTAACTTTATTCTTTATTTTTCTTCCTAGTTTTCTAAAGTTATTCAAAAAATTCTTATGCATTTTTTATTTAAGAATTTCATTGGATGAGATTTAATTAATTAGTAAGAAAACAATATGATAACTTATACGTTACGAATAAAAAATTATTTTAAATCTAGTTAAAAGCATTAGAGAATCATGTTTAAGTAAGTTCCAATAAGGAAATGAGATGAAAGAGGAACTTCAGTAGGTTTATATCATTAGGGAGAATAAGATCGCAAACAAATTTAAACATCGGTGTGGCTAAATCAAACACAGATCACAAATTTAACATTGATCTAATATGAAAAGCAATTACGAAGAAATAAAGATTTGTACAAAGTATAAACATTAAAAATTGTATGTGTTAGTTGTTCATACTTTTAGTCTATTTAACCTTTTACTTTAATGAAATCTTTTACATTTTTATATAAACAACATTAAAACACCATATATTAAATATATATATATTTTATTCTTTTACTGGAAGAGAAAAGAATTTTTATCACTTTATCTAATGTTTCCTAAAGCGAAAGTAAATAATAAAAAAAAGGATAAATAATAATATCTGAAAATTATGCATCGATGCACAATTTCTACACTTCACTTCTACATTTTCTGTAAACGAAATTTAGAGAAGAGATTGCACAGAATAAAAAGATTATTGAATAAATGTTTCGTGATAAATATTTAAATTATAAAGTTTTATAAATTCGGATTAAATCCATTTCGTACATTTATCTATAAAAATATTTATTTAATTTACTTTAACTGTTAATTTTTAATTATAATTGAAGTAATCAATAATAGATTATTGACTATTTCAATTATTTTTAGCTTTAATTTATCTATTACTTTAACAATTGTTACTTATTTTTTTTTTTTCTATGTGGCATATTTGTCTTTTATTCATCTTTAATGAACATTTTGCTTTCATTCTATGTACTAATGCAGAATGAAATTCAATAAATTTGTTGCAGATAAAGGAGTTAAACAAGTTACGAAAAAGCACATAAAAATTTAATATTTAAATGTATATTAAAATATAAGTATATATTTATTGCTTTACTATATTACATCGAAATTATATCATCCTTCTAAATTACAAATTATAGAAATTCTTAGAAATTATCCTTCTAGATTCCTAGAAATTACAGAAATTACAAATCATAGAAATTCTTAGAAATTATCCTTCTAGATTCCTAGAAATTACAGAAATTACAAATCATAGAAATTCTTAGAAATTATCCTTCTAGATTCCTAGAAATTACAGAAATTACAAATCATAGAAATTCTTAGAAATTATCCTTCTAGATTCCTAGAAATAAAAAAAAAAAAAAAATTGAATATTTATGCAAAACACATAAGTTAAATTATTAAAACATTATAAAAGTTTAGTACTGTACTTAATTTTTAAATATGAAAAATTTATCATCACTTTTTGTCATGATGTCAAATAGCTATCGTGACGTCATATCGACAACATTTTTGGACTGTGTGTCCAATTCCCTAATTATTATCTCAACATTAACTCGAATATCCGATGATGTTTGAAACCCATGAGCTGACGGGAATTCTCAAAAAAAAAAAAAAAAAATTGAATATTTATGCAAAACACATAAGTTAAATTATTAAAACATTATAAAAGTTTAGTACTGTACTTAATTTTTAAATATGAAAAATTTATCATCACTTTTTGTCATGATGTCAAATAGCTATCGTGACGTCATATCGACAACATTTTTGGACTGTGTGTCCAATTCCCTAATTATTATCTCAACATTAACTCGAATATCCGATGATGTTTGAGACCCATGAGCCATGCAAGTATTCATAACCCAGACCTTAATAGTACATAACTTTTAACCTTTTGATTTAGATATTCCGTGCTACAACTAGTAAAAAAATTCAATCCCAATAGATCACAAGATGTGGAAATATATGACGAACAGAAAACATTCACTTTTATAAACATAAATTTATTTATTTTTATTAAATAATGTACAAAAACAAATGGTGTAAATATATAATTTTAAGTAATTTTATTCAAATGCGACATTTTTGAGTATTACATGAATTAAACATTAAAAATTTATTATTTTTAAAATATTCACTATTAAAGATATAATAAGATTCACATATTTTTAAATTTAGTATAACGTATATTTATTTTATTAAATGCAAAAATATTTAAGAATGTTTTACACGCATTATAGTAATTTTCTTTGAAATATTAATAAAAAAAACATTTTATTATATAATACTGAACACTTTATTTCATTTTATTCCATCTTCCTAAGAGTAATTAATTTTTTTTATCTTGCTGTTATATTTTTAATATGAAGATAGAGATAAAGGTAAAAAAAAAAAAAAACATACTAGTACAGTATTACAGAGTAAGCCCGATAATTGAATTTTATCTATAAAATTAATAATGTCAATATGTTATTTTTTGTAACATCAAACTTTTCATTAGAGTTACAAATACAAAAAGTCATCATCCAATTCAAGAAGACTGCAAAAAAAGAACTTTTTGTCTTTTTTTATGCCACTCGAGATGTTGATTTACATTCGAGCTGATGTCAAGTTGTGCATATTTTATAATATCAATTTTCACACATTATTTTATTAATTGTAATAAAAAAAAATTTATAAATCTTCTTATACGTACTAAATTATTGATCAATTTAAAAAATTTTTTAACGATTTTAATAATTAAAACAATTTATTTGTTTTAAAAATTTAAAGATATTAAACTTAATGAATTAGTAACTAACAACGTAACCAAGATATCACATTATGTCGACAGCAACGACGTCGTTATATTATGTCACAATGAAATTGTAGTGACGTCATTATAATGTATCACAATGACAAACTGCTGACAGCATCAGTGGCGTCATACGGTCCTGGCTAGTGGAGGCTCTGTTTGGGAGGAAGATGCTATTCTTTTTTATACCTTAATATTAAACGAGACTCTTCTTCTTTTTAATGGTATCGGAACGTAATAAACTTGATCAATTAAAATTTAAATATTTTAATAATTATTATTTTTATAAATGTAAAAAGGAAACAATTCTACATTTATCTCAGGTGGCGCTACCGTGCTTTCTCCTTTTTGTCAAAGGAAACAATTCTACATTTATCTCAGGTGGCGCTACCGTGCTTCCTCCTTTTTGTCGTCTTGCACGTGTGTGCTTCTGTATAGCTCCCTTGTAACCAAGCTCTTTGTCTTTTATATTATGTTTAAAATAAAGACTTGTTTGTTAAGCCAACGTAGTTTTTACTCTTACCGCTCAACAGGTTATGGGCCCAGTGAATGCTATTTAGGAGTTATAAAACGGAAAATACGGAATTGGCATATACACGTGAGTATCCGAAATTTATTCAAATTCGTCGTTCACGGAAACCTAAAAAAGAAATGGCAAGTCTGACATCGCAAATTTTAAACATTAAACCGTTTGATGGAAATGGTTTTGATAATTGGGAATTTAGATTAAAACTTTTGCTTGACCAACATGATGTTTTAATTGCAGTAACAAATAATATGCCTTCAGAAACTGACGACAATAAGGCACTTGAAGACTATAAAAGAAAGGACATTCGTGCTCGAAATATAATCGTAAATAATCTTAGCGATAATATATTAGAAATGATAAAAGATAAAACTTCTGCCAAGGAAATGTTAAGTACACTGGAATCCGTTTTTCGTAAAACAGGCATTTCATCCCAAGTACAGTATCAAAGAAAATTGCGCAATCTGAAATATGATGAAAAGAAATCATTAAATTCTTTTCTTATTGAATTTGAAAAAACCGTCAGTGAATTAAGAAATGCAGGAGGAAGAATAGATACTAGAGAATTAATTACCCAGTTATTGTCTGTCATGCCGCCATCTTATGCCGCTGTTACGTCAGCACTCGATATATTATTTAGCCAAGATGAAAAGGCAGTAACTCTTGAACTAGTCAAAAATAAGTTATTAATGGAAGAAGCACGTCAAAATGAAAATAAATCCAAGAGTTCAGAAGAAGGACCCATTGCCTTTGCCAATTTTAGGCACAGATATAGAAATAAAAGTAAGAAATTTAATCAAAAACGTACTGAAAGTAATCAGCAGAATCAACTGGAATTTCCATATAAATGTCATCATTGTCACGAAAAAGGACACATACGTAAAAATTGTCCTAAATTGAAAATGAATGGTAATTCAAGTATCGCCGAAGAAGAGATAACATTTTTAAGTGTTGAAAAAACTGAAGCCTTAAGTACTCATACTAAATTAGGTACTCTGGTCATGATAGCTGACTCAGGTTCTTCCCATCACTTAATAAGAGAAGATTTAGGTTATCATCTTGTTGATGCTAAAAATGTTGATTTAAAAATAGGAGTAGCCAAAGAAGGACAAACCATAAATGCTCATAGATGTGGAAAGCTGATATTAAAAACCAAACAAAATCGTCAAATTACCATTGAAAATGTTTATGAATGTAAAAACCTGACTTATAATCTATTATCAATAAGAGTAATTGAGAGAAAAGGAATGAAAGTAACCTTTGAATCAGGAGAAGTAAAAATTCGAAATCAATATGGCAACCTATTATTGACAGGAAATTTGGATGGTAATCTCTATAAATTTGAATTTATAACTACTGAATGTCAGGCAAATTCTTGTATTGTTGATAAGGATTTATTACATAGAAGGATGGGTCACGCTGCATCATTTCCACCCTTGAAAACTCCTTGTAATATATGTTTAGAAGGGAAACAGACTAGAAATAGATTTATCTCGATGCCAGAAGACAGAAAACCTAAAAGAATTCTAGAAGTAGTATCAACAGATGTCTGTGGACCACTGAATCCCCAAACACACGATGATAAACGTTATTTTGTAACATTTATCGACCATTATTCACACTTTGCGATAGGCCATCTAATTGAGAAGAAAAATGAAGTGACTGATTTATTCATTCAATATGAAGCCATGGTGACTGCAAAATTTGGTTGTAGCATTGAAAAACTTCGATGTGATAATGGAAGGGAATACACAGATTCAAGACTCAAATCTTTTTGCTCTAAAAGAGGAATTCAAATGGAATTTACAGTGCCTAGAAATCCAGAACAAAATGGAATAAGTGAACGCTTGAATCGCACAATTTTAGATATGGCCAGATGTTTAATCTTTGATTCTGGTCTGAGCAAAGATATGTGGGGTGAGGCTGTACTGACAGCAATTTATACTATAAATAGAAATCCCACATCAACACTTTCTAATGGAAAAATCCCAGCTGAAATCTGGTATGGACATAAAGTAGATCTAACAAAAATGCGTGTTTTTGGCTGTACTGCATACAACCATGTACCAAAGGAAGACAGAACCAAACTAGATAAAAGAAGTAAAATGTTGATCATGATTGGTTATGCACCAAATGGATACAGACTATGGGACCCTATTTTAAAGAAAATAGTAATTGCAAGAAATGTAATTTTCGATGAATCACCTGCAACAGATCATAAAATTTCCACTGATAGATCAATAGTAAACAGATCTATGCTGGAAATAGAACCAGATCCTATTGAGAATATCCAAAACACCCAGGATGAAGATAAATCCCCAAGAGAAGTACAAAATGCATCAGATCAAACTCTTGAAATGAGAAGAAGTACCCGTCAGAGACAATCACCTGCTTATCTTCAAAATTATCACCTTAATTTAATGGAGGCATTATTAATTGAAACAGATGACACACCCAAGGATTATAATGAGGCAATCATGCAAGGAAATGGATGGAGAGAAGCAATTGAAGATGAACTTGATGCTCTAAATAAAAATGAAACATGGGAATTGATACCAAAGCCTGATGATATAGAGATAATAGATTCCAAATGGGTATTTCGTGAAAAGGAGATTCAGGGAGCTAAAGCAAAGAAAGCAAGACTTGTGGCACGAGGTTTTCTTCAAGAAGGTATCAATAAAGAAGATACTTATGCTCCTGTTGCCCGAATGGCCACTCTGCGAATACTGCTATCTATAGCTGTGCAGAAGAACTTAAATTTAGTTCAGCTAGATGTGAAATCAGCCTTTCTGAATAGTGAGTTATCTGAACCAATCTATATGTATCCACCTCAAGGATTGATTGTTAAATCACCCAATTTAGTCTGCAAATTAAAAAAATCACTTTATGGGCTTAGAATTTCTCCTAAGTGCTGGAACAATAGACTTCACAGGTTTTTATCCAATGAACTTGGCCTTTCTAGATCAAAAACTGATCCCTGTTTATACTTTAACATTGATTGTTACATTCTTGTTTATGTTGATGATCTATTAATACTTGGCAAGTCAATATCACAGTGTGAAAACATTAAAAGGAAACTAATGTTGGAATTTAATATGAGAGATATGACTGACAAATGCCTAACATTTTTG
>AYEL01075395.1:0-2500 GCA_000484575.1 Olivierus martensii | reverse complement strand
TTATACTTAGAAAAATATAGCAGGAATTCATCTTGATAGAGTTTCGCTGCTTTAATATACAGATTCATTGCAAATTAGAATTTATTTTACAAACGAGCAATGATATTAAACAAGTTTACGTAAAACTAACACGAAGTTCTATTTCTTTAGAGTATCCAAGTGTGACGAACAATTCTCCTTGTATTTCTTTGCGTTGCGTGTAATGCGGTTGCGGTATCATAGACCGAGTGCTATACAACGATAATGTCAACATCATTGAATGCAGCGTCTTGCATGGACGACGTTGAGACATAATCTGCCTCTTGTGTCGCAACTGTCAACCGAGCATCACTTTCCAGCCCAGCAACTTGCGATGAACGGACGGGAGTAAAGACGCTGCAACCATCTTGGCAGTTTCCGTCAAAGAAATTTCTCCTTTACGTCTTTTGAATGAATATGGAACAAATTATTCTGTCTAATCAGATATTCAGACGAGTCTGAGCGTATGCATTTAATATACAAAGAAAAACACAGATATGATACGAATATGTTCCAAAAATGACGAAAATCTATACGTCCACATAGTTGCACACGTTTTACACTATTTTCCTTTATATATTTTTTATATATTACTATCATCATTATTAACTATTATAGATATTGTTTGAACAGTTACGACGTGCGAGAAGAGAAAAAAAAATTCATCGCAAT
This sequence comes from Olivierus martensii, assembly GCA_000484575.1. Lineage (NCBI taxonomy): Eukaryota > Metazoa > Arthropoda > Arachnida > Scorpiones > Buthidae > Olivierus > Olivierus martensii. The sequence continues at coordinate 1,810 of AYEL01075395.1, read as the reverse complement.
GATGCTGCGGAAACTGAAGATGCGGAGCAAAATCGAAAATTCTTTCATTGGTGAAAAAAAATTTTTTTTTTATTATAGATAAAAATTTTAAAGTTATAGATCGAATATACTTTATATTATTGCATTTTGTAGTAGTTTACGCTCCAATTGTATATACCAGATTTAAAATATGAACAAGTGATCCTGGGCAGAAAACATGTTATATTTACAGAACACTTTTTGTTATATTTATATTAGACATAAAAATGTTTATAAACTTTTATACTGCAGTTATAAAATATCCAAGATGCACATTTATCCAAGAATATAATTTTATCTCAAGTCAAACATTTATAGCTAACGGGTTAAATTAAATTTATCAAACAAATTTCTTTCTATATATTTCAAAAAATATTTTTTAAATGAATTTTAAAGATTTTCTTTTTGGAATGCTTTTTATCAAATGAGTTTTTTTCCCCCTTAAAAAAAAAACATATATAGAGAATTTTATTAAATAAAATTTTTTTGTGTATATTTATGAAATTCTTTTAGAGATTTTTCTTACAGAAATAATAAAAAAGTGGATTTTTCTAGATAAAAAAAAACATTAATTTGGCTACTTATAATTATTTAAAAACGAAATAAATCCGGAAATGTAATATAACTGATAAAAATCGACATTAGCAACAAAATGGCAAGGATTATATATAATGCAGTAGGATCTTTAATAAAAAATGAAATAAAACAGAAAATAATTCCAGATATGTTACCAGAATTATAAGAAATAATATCCATTATCTGTTATGATAAAGTAGATAAAAATCTCCAAACACGCTCGAGTTTCTAATGGTGCTAAATCAAACAAAATTCAATTTCGAGTACAGAATGTCGAATAAATTCGTGCTACTTAAATAAAATTTGTTTATATTGATTTGAAAATAATAAATTATTCTACTTTTGCAAGCAAATATATAAATATATTTATGTTTATATAAGAAATAATATATATATATCTTCGAATCGATGTTATAAAGAAAAAAAGATTTATATAGAATAACCTGATCAACTGGATGGATAAGAAAAAATATTCGGCATTTAGAATTTAAAAGAGTTTATAGTGTTCATATAGGTAGAACCAATATGAACACTATAAATTTATGAAGTTTAGAACTAGCAATTTTAAAATTTCAAAAAGTTCTCTCTGTATGTTCTGAAATTTTTATATTTTTCATAAACTCTAGGGAAGTGATTTGAATTTTCTTTAAAAATTTTGCAATTTTATGTTTAGATGTTTGATTTACAAGATAAATTTTAATTTTATCTGAGCATGAGATATTGTCTGATGACAGAAAATTAACAGCGCAAATTTTAATAAATTGTTGCTGGAATATTGTTTTATTGAACGTTTTTTAATAAAGAAAAATTGCAGCGGTGACTATTAATTTAGCAAAGGTGTGATTTCTGGTTTTTCCATTTTTTTATGATATGCAACTCTTACTCGGTATTTAATAATAAAAGGAATACATTAGTACCACGCGGAGAAATTATTGAAAAAGTTGGTAATGAGCAAAAATTTTTGAGAATGGCGGAAAGAATATTTTACAGGTTTTTTTTTTTTCCTTTCTTCTAAAAATAAACTGATTGATAGATTTGACAAAAGAGTTGTGGCAAATGCTGTTTAGGTTTCTGTCACTAAACATCCATTAATTTGAAATCTTCTTCTGGATAACTGCCAATAACTTTTTAAAGAAATTTTATCTCCAAGAACTTTTTCGCTATTAAATATTGCAAAAATGAAAACATTTCTCTTCTCTCTCTCTATATATATATA